>PVIR01003938.1:0-83487 GCA_004026965.1 Petromus typicus | reverse complement strand
AGGTAAAAACCTACTCATCTACAGATCTTATGGATGTAGGTGCCAAAATCTTCAACAAATTCTAGCAAACCGAATCAGCAGAATTTAAAAAGGATTATGCACCATGACTGAGAAAGATTTATCCCAAGATTACCAGGGTGGTTTCACATAAAACAAACAAGCAATGGAAGCTGCTGTATTAATGGAATGAAAGAAAGACAAACCACATGATCCGGGCACAGAAAAGGCACTCGACGAAATCCAACACCCTTTCATGATAAAAAGACAGAATAAACTGGTAATAAAACGACTCTTCCTCAACACAGTAAAGGCCATGTACATGAGACTTGCAGTGAGTATTTACCCTAAACAGTGAAAGGCTGCAAGTTTTTCTCCTGAGATCAGAAATAAAACAAGGGTACCTACTTTTGCCACCCCTATTCCACAAGATACAGGGAGTCCTAGCTAGAGAGATTAGGTGAGAAAAGGCATTTAAACTGTCAAGCTTAGGAAGAAACAAGATGATCTTATTTTCATGGCCATCTCTAGAGAAAAACTGAAGGGTATCTCTTTAAAAAATGGCAGGGGGTGTGGTACACGCTTGTCATCCAAGCTACTGAGGAGACTGAGGCAGGTGGACTGAAAATGTGAGACCAGCCCAAGCAACTTAGTGAGACCCTGTCTCAAAATAAAATAAAAAGGACAGAAATAAAGCTCAGTGGTCCCCAGCTGGCTCAATCCCCAGTACTGAAGAAAACAAAACAAAAAAACCCCAAACCAATTAAATCTAATAACTTCAGCAAAGTTGGAAGATACAAAATAATCAAGCAAAAAGCAGGTTAAGACGACAATTCAGCGAGGTGTAGTTGCATATGCCTATAATGACAGCACTGTGGGGAGGCTGAGACAGGAGAATCTCAAGTTGTTACTGACTTAGTCTCAAAATAAAAAATATATAAAAGATGTAGGCTCAGCACAAAGTCTGTAATTTTAACAGCATCAAAAATAAAACAGGAATAAATTTTTAAAAGTTGACATGAGTTTCGTACATTGAAAACTATAAATGATGTTAGAATACATTAAAGAAGATATAAATAAAAGGGAAGGCTTCTAATGTCCATAGATTGGGAAACTTAATTTTGTTAAGTGGCAATACTATTCAAAATGACACGCAAATTCAGATATCCAAATCTCAAGCACGTGTTTTGCAGAAGTGGATAATCTGTCCTAAAATTCACAGGGAATTTCAAGGAGCCATGTTTTGGGTTTTTCTCAAGCAGCCTTGAGAGGGAACAAATCTGAAGAATGCACCATTTCCCAATTCTAAACTGAGTGTCCAGCTGTGCGTTCAAAATGATGCAATTCAAAAAGATACAGTGAGCAGTGGATTAGAAGTGGGAGGTTAATAAACTTTCACACTGATGGTCAATTCTTTTCCACCGCTTTCAACAAAGAGTGACAGGAAAACTGAGTATCTGCGTGGAGTAACGAAGCTGGATTCTTGACTTACTTAAGAACTGAAAGTGTAAAACTAGAAGAAGATCTAGTAGATTTTCACAACCTTGGTTTTGGCAATGCTTCCTCAAATACAATATCAAAATAATGGGTGACATTTTTTTAAAAAT
Source organism: Petromus typicus (assembly GCA_004026965.1). NCBI lineage: Eukaryota > Metazoa > Chordata > Mammalia > Rodentia > Petromuridae > Petromus > Petromus typicus. Next base: position 81,883 of record PVIR01003938.1, on the reverse strand, counting down.
TGATAAATTGGACTCACTGAAATTTGTTGGCACATTGAAAGGTATTATCAAGAGAATGAAAAGATAACTCATAGAATAAGGGTAAATATTGTCAATCACATACGTACTAAAGGTTTAATATCCAGAGTATATGTAAAGAACCTCTTCAACTCAACAGCAAAAAAGACAATCTGACTGAAAATTGGGCAAGAGCCTTGAAAGGACATCTCTCCAAAGAAATACACACATGACCAAGAAGCACACGCGAAGTCCAACATTATCTGTCATTAGGGAAATGTACATCCAAACCGCGAGGAGGTTGGATGGCTGTTAGAGAGACAGGCAGAGAGTGAGACAGATGCTGGCATGAATACAGAGATGTTCCAATGCAGACATATTGCTGGAGAGAGTGTAAAATAGTGTAGCCATGATGGAGAACGGTTGGACACTTTCTTCAAAAACCCAACAGAATTAGCGTAAGGGCCAGTAGTTCCCATCCAAGGTAGGAAGTATGATTGAAAGATGCAATGAAACTTTAATTTTAAAATTACAGTAAGAGCCACATTGCTGTGAATGCCTCTCACTCGGAGCACACTTCTCCCACCGTTCTTGCCCCACCTCAGAGCCCTTGTGGGAGTCGTCTTCCGGTGAGTGTCTCATTGTGCTGCCGTGGCTGCCTCCATGTTGTGAATCAGTTTAAAGCACTTACCCTTCAGGGGCTGGGAATTCCTGCCTGGAATGTATGAAGGCAAATATCTGGAAGCACAGTGGTGGGTGCCCAGCACTGTGACTTACTTAAAATCACTGAATTTCAAGTTGTAAATGGTTCAATGGGAATTTTTGAATCAAATGTGTATGTTTTACCACATTTCAGTTATAAAATTAAGTTGCAAAATAGCTACTACTCCTTCCTGTTTTTGGATTATTGCTGTTACTTTTCATTCAATATGCATCGATTAAATCCCTTGATATACTTCTATTTTTTGCCTAAAAGAGTGATTTTAATTTTTTATGTTTGGTTTTTTGAGACAAGGCCTTGCTATGTAGTTTAGGCTGGCCTTATACTCACTATATAGCCTGAGCTGGCCTCTAACTTATGGCAATCCTCCTGCGTCAGCCTCCCAAGTACTGGGATGACAGGTGTGTACCACCAGGCCTGGCTTAGATTATCATATATATATCATATATATATAATCTTCTATATAGGTAGATAGATAGATAGTAGAGCCAGATTTTTCTCTGATATCATTTCCCTTTATCACGAATAACTTTTTGTTGTTGTTGTTGTTTCTCTAAATTATTTTTTAATTTTATTTATTTTGAGGCAGGGTTTCACCTCATAGTTCAGACTAACCCTGAACTCACTACATAGCCCAGGCTAGCCTCGAACTCATGGCAATCCTCCTGCCTCTGCCTCCCAAGCGTTGGGAGTACAGGTGTGAGCTATCACACCCAGCTTGTTTCTCTGTATTTATAACAGACAGTAAAAGAGTTTTTAATGTTTTGACAAAAAACTTTGAAGATCACAAAAAAGTTGTGGTTTCCTCTGCCACAGATTAAGATTGGTTTCAGCTTTCATAATCTTTTTGAACACCTGTACAGCAATAGAAAGGGAGGGCTCCTTGTACATATTTTTAATAATCATAACACAATGAGTTTATTTCACAAATTCAAGGCTAGTTTAACACTACACTAACAGATTAATTGGATAAAATCATAGGGTCATCTCAGAAATTCAAACACGTCTTTGAAAAAGAAAACTCCAATTCAAGACAGAAATCTATTATACACTAAGATTATAAAGGAATTTCCATCATCTGATGGAGAAACAAAGAAAAGTTAAACAAATAGGACTTACCACATATATAGTGGAAATGAGTCCAAATGAATCATTCATGGCACTAATTATAAATAAAAACATCCTTTTTTAAAAAAAGAATGTAATTATATTCTTTTGAATGGAAACAAAATTGGAACATAGGATATAGAAGAATTAGGGAAAGCAAGTTATCACAAAATAATAACAGGTCTAACTCACTAGGAGCAACTTGAATAACATTTGAGCATTTCTTGTGCTATTAGTTTGTTAGTAATTTTTACTGGATATTCTTTTCCTTCAGCATTTAAAAATTATCTTGGATTTTCACATGGTTTCTGAAGACAAGCCAAAAGTCGCTTTTATTTCATTTCTTCTGTGTTGCTGCTGGCTGCTTGTAAAGTCTTCTATTTATACTAACTTTCAGCAAACTGATTATAATGTTCTTCTATGTGGCTTCTTTTGAATTTGTCTTGGCTAGGACTCATTGAACTTCTTGGATTTGTGGATTTTATTGGTTTTGTGTATCAAATCTGGGTGGAAATTGGCCTTTATTTCATCATATATTTTTTTTCCTGTCCATTCTTTTTCTAGATCATTAAATCACTTAATATTAGATTACTAATATTTATGTTAGACTACTTGCACTGTTATATAAGTCACAATGTCTGTGTCCATTTTTCCCAGTTTTTGTATGTTTGGATTACCTAATTTCTATATATTTCAAGTTTCCTGATGAGATTTTCATTATCTAAGAAACTGAATCTTATCCAGTAAATTTTTCATATCAGGTATTATACTTTTCAGCTCTTAAATGCCCATTCAGCTCTTTGATGTATTTTCAATTTTATCTTCCTTGTTTTCCTATTTTATTTCTGCTGTTAAATACATTTACACTAGATTTTAAAGTTTTCATCTGACAACTCCATCATCTCTAGTATTTTGAGGACGGGATATCTTTATCGACTGGTTTGTTTTAGAAATGGATTATGTTCTCCACTTCTCAAGTCTGGCAATTATTTCATTATGGGCTGGATATTCTGATTCTTCTATTTAATTATATTTTTTTGGTATGTTGGTTGTTTAGATATCTTCCTTCCACGAGTATTGTGGAGCTTTGGGGCAGGGTTTTAAATGCTTGGTGGTGGTCTGGTCCTTTTGAGGCTGGTTTGGAAATTTTGTTGTGTAGACACAGAGAAAGCTGTCAGTAGTTAACACCAGCCTCCCTTGTAGGGCCCTGTCTTTTCCGAGGCTGCTGCTGACTGCTCTGTGCTTGAATCTCTCCTAGCATGGCTGAGACTTCTGAACTGTGTGAAGCTCTCTGGGACTCACGTCTCCCCTGGGAGTTGTGCTCCCCCGGGAGTTGTGCTCCCCCGGCCTCGTGCAGCTATAGCCACTATTATTCGGCTATAGGAGGAGGAGGAAATTCAGGTGAATTTCTGGAACGTTTTCTCTGGACCATTCCTGTTCTCTCCGCCCTGCTCGGTTAGCCTCCCAGAATGCTAATCTCTGTCTCCACATCTGCACCTCCGGGGATCCCACATTCCCTCTGGCTCCCCGCCCCCGTGGGTGGTCTGGACCGCTGGGCTGAGGACAGGGCTGACCTGGCTTGTCGCAGCTTCTCCGAAAGGTCACAGTGCTATCTCTCTGTTGTGGCAAGTCTAGAAACTGCTCTCATACACTTCGTCCCTTTTCTACCTGTTTCCAACGGGAGATCAGATCGGCTCCAGTCACCGTGTCATGCGGAAAGCAGAGCTGTACTGCCATGGAGCACGGACAGCGTCTGGCTGTGAGTGATGTCATGGATGAAATGCGTCCAACATATGCCCGTGGGTACCCCCTGCAGCTCGGGGAAGCTCCAGTGTCACACCTTAAACAAGAAGACTTTCAGGCATTTTACCAGATTAATCAAATGCCCAGTTTTCCTCCCAAGTCATGCATATTCTGGAAATTAGCCTTTCCTAATGGGCCTTCCGTTAATCATTAACACCGCGCGCAGGGCCACCCCACTCCATAGCACCGGCCGTATTCCTCCGCAGAGAAGGTTAGGGACGCAGACTGTTCCGATCCCCCTGGTTTCACCAACGTGGAAATAAAGCTGCAGGCTGCACCTCCGATATTAAAATAAGTCATCCAACTCCACTATCAAGGTTAGGCATACCCACTTTTGTTTATCATTTCACAGAGAAAAGAAGGTATTTCTTTATAAAAGTATAAGGTTCTGCTTCAGAATCACAGACAATTTCTCCCGTTGGTTTGTGTTTCTATTTTGATCTCGTAAACTACAAGGACAGAGTGAATTGTACGAGTGAGCCTCCGGAATTTCATGTATATTTTTCTCAGCCTGTGCTCCAAGGTTTGTAACATACTAGATGTTTTATCTGAGTAAAAAATTAACCATTTAGATACTTGTGAAACTAGGTCTCTTTGTTAAATATAAGAATCTATGATTATTTAGCTCAGTTGTTCTGGTGCTTGCCTCGCAAGCACAAGGTCACAAGTTTGATTCCTGGCACCAGAACAAAACAAAACAAAAAATCTCACACAAAAAACAAAACAAGAATCTATGATTTAAATTAGCTTGTGTCATTGCAGAGGACTACATGAGATGTTAAGTTACCTCATGCTGAAGGTAAAAGTACAGGAGATAATTATTTAACCTGTCATCAATGGCTGGTACAACAATCCAGACAATGCAAGCTGAGCTCTCTCTCACCTGGAATTCTGGGATCGATTTAGTTAGCAGAGAAGTTACCAAGGGGAGAGTGTGCGATGTTTTTCCACACTGAAAACCCGGCAATCACTGTCATGTCAAGATGCCCAGAAAGACAAAGAAAGAAGGGAAGGGAGCAAGAGAGAGGCTGGCTTTTAAACGCTTAGCGTGAGAATATTCCGGTTTTCATAGCGTGAGGACTTTACAAGAATGTTAGAAAGATTTCAAGATAAACAAACATGTTTGAAAGTCCAGTCCTTTAAAGGCTTCTTCCAGGTTTTCAGTACATTCTGGTTCTTCGACTTTATGAATGGAAAAAAGGTGGCGTGTGTCCACTGGTTTAATCTAAGGTGTCAACAATCCCTCTGTGAAGCTATTGAAATAAGAGGCGTGCCTCACAATTACTAAATATCTACCAGTGATAAAAAGATCAATTGCATAAACTTCTGGCTGTGAGCATCAGAATGATTCAGCATTTCACAAATAATTTCGTTTCTTTGCCTGTCCGGCCGGGTCATTTTCAGGAATACCTTCCCCTTACATGCCGGCGAGGTGGTTGGGAGGCGGCAGCATGGGGTGAGCTGAGATGTGGGAGACACAGAGCAATGTCCTGAGTTCCCCACAGTTGACCTGCTTCCTTCACCTGGAAGAATTTGTGCCTGGTCTCCGGCTTATCAAGTGTGCTCCCTGGGGGACCCAATGGAGCAAGGAAAGAAACTGGATATAGAGGCACCGCCACAGTCCGCGATGTGGACACCCACCTCCTAAAACCTTGAAGTTGAAGCCAGGCCCATTAACCTGTAACTGCCACCTCTATGTGTACGGAGAACACTGCTCTCCAGGCCCTGCAGGGAATGGGCGCAGCCTGATGGCCCACTTTCCTGAATGGCTGCAGAGAAGTATTCAGGCTTTTAAAGATGAGCTACTCTGGGCAGGGAGTATGGCTTCGATCCCCAGCACCCTACTAGAAATGAACTATATTGGAAGGAAATCATTCTGGAAATTGTTTTCCTCTCATAAACAAAATGCAGTGGACAGTTTTCCTGGGGACACCTCAGTGATGAGCTGTCTGTCGGGGTTCCCTCAAGCTACCGAGACGCCAGGACACGCAACCCTCATGAAATAGTTCTACAGACTCAGCCCTTTAAACTGTGGGATTTTTTCTTTGGTCCCAACCCCATATCTTTTCCTTTAGTTTCTCACTCACAGACACCGTTACTAACAACTTTCAAAATATCTTTCTTAATTGATTTTACTTTTTCTTTTTTTTGGTACCAGGGATCGAACTCAGGAGCTTGCATGTGGAAGGCAGGTGCCAGAACCACTGAGCTAAATCCCCAGCTCTTAGTTGATTTGAAATTGAACTGTCACTGCCAGGTTTCTTAGACAGTGAACTATGAATGAAATTGATTAGCTTTGGGAGCGTAGATGTGACATCTATCATCTGCTTGACAACCTTTTTACCCTGTTTCTTTTGGGACAATGCGTTCCCTACTGGTAGGGCTGCCCAGGAGCTGAGTCATTAGTTGGGGTGTCAGTGCTATGGTACATGGTGTTGATACATTCCTCATACTGCAGAACTAACCACACAAGAGAACACTGCAGTGCAGGGCCTCAGTTCTGGACGAAGACACTGTGTCAGCTGCTGACAGCGCTGGCTGCCTGAATCCACAGTTGAGCTTCTCTGTGTCCTGCTTAGCTTCAGGGAGCTTCAGCTTCCACACAGGAACCTGTGGATGTGGGGTACAAAGGCCTGGACTCCCTGCCTTGCCTTGAGATGTGTTTGAGGCCACCCTGGTTGCAGAACCTTCTGGAGGGTTCTGTTGCAGCTGTCTGGCTGCCCTCATTCCCTCATTCCCAGCCCCCTGAGCCTTCACAAGTAGCTCTCCTCTCTGGTCTATTTGGAGGAGAGGCTTCTCCTGACCACCCGCTGGCCCAGCTGCTCTGAATCCTTCCCGGTTCCACCGCATGAGTGTTTGTGTGGGACCACAGGCAGTATCGCCACCCGGCCTCCTCCTCCAGCTTCCCGCCTTCCCATTTCCTGTAGAATTTCTCTGAGCGGAGATTTTGAATTTGACCCGATGAGGTCACAAAAATGAGACCTTCAGAAACAAATTACAGTGTTTCCCCCTCCGATCGCAGGGGTGTGTTCCAAGACCTCCAACTGGTTCATAGAAGTTTGGGTAGTACCAAATCCGACTTATCTGATTTTCCTTGTACCTACCTAGAATAAAGCTTTATTTATAAATTAGGCACAAGAAATTAGCAATCAGAACAATGAAATAGAAGAATTATAACAAAATACTGTAGTGACAATTATGTGAATATGGTCTGTCTGTCTCTGTCTCTGTCTGTGTCTCTATCTCTGTCTCTCTCTCAAATATGGCTTCTCTTCGGCATATCTGAAGTGCCAGATCATGACTTCTGGGCTTGAGGCCATGACGAAGTATATGACTTGAAAACCAGCAATGGCTTATCCCGCCTACTGAGATGGCTTCAGATGACTAACAAGTAGGCAGCACGTACTGGTAGATATGTTGCACAGAGGAGAGATTCCTGCCCTCGGCAGGACAGAATAAACTGAGACCCATTTCGCCTGGCTCCTTAGAACAGTGTGTGATTTATAGTACAAATTCTATTCTTCTGGAACTTCTCAAGAGATATGTTGAGGCCATAGATGACTCTTGGGTAACTGAAACAGTGAAAAGCAAAAGCATAGATGGGGTGTGGGACCTCTGTACAGCATTTTTATTTAAGAGGTTGTATAACTGCATGTAGTTGGTAAACTATCAAGAGTCTTTTATTTTGCTTTCTTTCTCAGGTTAGTGTTTTTATCATCATCAGTGTTTATTTTTTTTAAAGTCAATGGTTTATGTTATAAAAGAAAATAATATTTATGAATATTTTCCCACTGTGGCCTTCTTTAAATTCACTCACTCTTTGTTGTAGTGGTACATGCCTGTCATCCCAACCAGCTGGGAGACTGAGGCACGATGATCTTTTGAACCAGTGAGTTTAAGGATAGTCTGAGCAACATAGCAAGACCCTGTCTCAAAAAAAAAAAAAAAAAATCCCTAGTTCTGATATTTTGCTAATAAAACTTGGAGCAGCAGCAACACCTTCTTTCTCTTCTGTAAGATCTCCACCCTAGTCTTTCAATGGTTAGCTCTGTCTATAGCATTAATTCCAAGGGAGGTTTAGCATTCTAATGGAATACAAATTTTAATCAGGTTTCATCATGTGTAAACAAACAAAAAAATGTACCACTGATGGAAGACAACATATGCTAAACCATTATTACCTATTTCACACATTAAGACTCATGGAAAGGATGTTGGGATTATCTACTCCAAGTGCCTGGCCGCATAGATAATGTGCGGAGTGAATCCCCCGGAGTCACACCCCACAGTGGACAGCAGCAGAGCTGCATCCTGAAGCCTCGTCTCCAGACTCTTGGCCCTCTCTGCCCACCATACACCACTGAACTCCTTTCACACTCTCTCCACATCGCTCCATGAACCCGGAGACTTTTCTTGACTCAGGACTTGGTGACCACAGTTATTTTAACCTCATTGTGCTTCCAACCTCAAGTGGGTTTCTGGCATTCCCAGTTCCGGATTCAGTTATGCAATCCAGCAGCATAACTTCACCAACACAAGTTAGCCTGGCTGAGAAAATATGTAGGCATTCTTATTGATTTCAGGTTTTTTTTTTTTTTTTTAAGGCATAACCTGATAAGACCTTTTGGGAGCTCCAGTTAATTCTAACGTACTGAAACAATGATTAGGAGTCTTGAGTGGTCCCATGGGAAATGTGGCATTGCCTGTGGTAGGTGAAACCGTTTCTGTTCAAAAAGTATGAGCAAGTTGTTTCACTTCCCCTATACTTACGCTCCATCTGCAATAAACTCATCAGTTACATACATAGCAAACTGGCCTCGATCAGGTGAGCTTTTGACTGGATTGAGAGTCTCAGGCTTTCTCTAGAAAGATAAGAGCGATGCCAAGTCAAGGGAGCAGGAACTCTGATTCTACTTCACAAATATTTTTCTTTCATATCTCTGGTCTTTGTCAATCTCGTTGGAGTCACCGAGGCAGACAAGCAATTGACAGTTTCTTACAGCAAATCATTTTGCCTGGAAATCCTGCATAGCAGGTATGGCCTGACTTCACTGGAAATGATAAACAAGCAATGCTGCTATTCGAGTTCAGGGTACTTGAAGGAGCAGAGATCTGCCCGCTCTGCTGTCCAGATGTCTCTCTCAGAGGGTGACAAAGAACTTTAGGGTCAAGGCAGGAGGTCGAGGGGGACAATATGTCCCTCGGCCCCCAGCAAACAGAGGACTAAGTCTCCAGAGCTTCCCTGGGGTTTAGCCTCTGGGAGGAGAAGCAAACCCGGCCTTGACCCCTAAAACTTTACATCCCAGCAATGTCACCTGGGATTTCGCAGACTGCAGAGCTGAGTCTCAGAACCCATCCCGGGACTTCCTGTGAAATGTCCTCACTTGAGAGTGTGACTCTGACGCTACTTCTTGAGTTTACCTACAACAGACTGGACCCAAAGACCTGTGCCATGTCCCCAGCATGGGTTGGGCCCGTGCTCGCAGTGATGTCCCTGCAGGCACTCCCGCACCCTGCTGCTTTCCTGGAACCAGGCAGGCTCCTTTAGATATCCTCCAGCCTCCTCTGCCCTCATCGCCACTGCCACCACCCCGCTCATCTCCTGGCGCCCTTTCCTCAGGCACCGAGACGCACGCAGGTCCAGACCTGCTCTCTGACAAAGGTGTTTCCTTCCTATGTAGCACATGCAGGCAGAAATCATGTTTCATAATGTTTTTCTCCTTTTGTTCTCGGTTGTTCTAAGCCAGCCCCCTGCAGGACATGTCCCTATTGGAACACCTGGGGCAGAGCTGGCTGGCAGATCGGCGGGAGAGACCAGCCAAAGTGCTGGTCTCCCATGACTCCGCCATGAAATCTTGGGATTGGGGCCAAGCGAAATGCCAGAGATAACGTGGGGAAAGAGGTGCCAGCGCTTCCTCTCAGAACAAGCCAGAAACCCACAGAGAGCATCCACAGAGAGCCACGCTTTGGGGTGGTGTGGGGGAAGGGGCTAGATGAGGTGGCAGGTCACTGCCTCCCTCTTGACTGGACTTTGGTTTTGTGCCTAGGCCCAGGGGAGTAGGTCTCCCAGGGGAGGCCTGGTACCCACTCTAGAGCGAAGTCAAGAGGCCGCTTGCGGACATCCAGTGAATGTCTAATGCACATCTAGTGAGAGGCTGCTCCTTCTGCTCCGCATGTCCTGACCCTGCAAAGCTTTGTCCTTTGCAGTCCCCACTTCTGCTGGGAACATGCTAGCCTCCTGTGTCACCTGAGGGGAAAAGGAGAGAGATGATTCTCTAGCTCTCGGGCAGATGTGGGAGGCTGGCAGTTTGGAGCGGGCCAGCCAGGCTGAGTTCTTTCCTCTCTTTTAGCTCTTAGAAAGGAAAATCTCTGTGTGCTGATCTGGGGCTGAGCTTCCAATGCTTCTCATGGAAGACACCACTAAAAGGCTCCTCCTGCCCTGAGGGGATATTTTTGTTTTTCTCCCCTGGTTGCTCTTTCTCTACAATGTCCAGGGCATCTCCAGCTTTGTAGAAGATGTATATTGTGCATCCTGAGACCCCGCTCGGGACCCTGCAACTGTTGCCTGCAGCCCAGGAGGCAGGCAGTAAAGCCTTCTGCAGCCTGGGGCCTGGATGGCCGCAGAGCCCGTCCTCTCTGCCGCTCCCGAGTGGCTCCCGTTATCTGCACAGTGAGTAGAGAAGACAACATCACCCCTCATGCTGTGGAATGCCGCTGGGTAACAAGTTATCACTCAAAACTGGAGACTGCAGGCTTCTCTCAGGAAGGACCGGCAGGGACTTTTCAGGAATTCTAGAAATATCTAGGATTCTTGCAACAAAAAAATTCCTTGATGTGAGGCTTACACATCTAGAAAAACACGATGAATGTGATTTCTGTCTTCCTGGCAGTAAGGGACAGCAAGGTATTGGATTTGAGAAGCACATATGCCACTGTGGGAGACAGGTCTGGGCCTGTGTCCTGAAGTCCCAGCAGGCCACGTGACAGAGACATCGAAAGTCTCTGCCCAGCCGGTGCCTGACTGCCCAGGGCACTGCCTGCCCGGTTCCTCACTGAGGGGGAGGGCAGGTCACTGGATCTCCCTGGGTTTGGTGACCCATATTTAAAGTGAGGTACAATAGTAGTCCCTGTCCTGTGAAACTATTATGAAGGTTCAATTCTATCTTTAACGTGCTGTACTTAGAAGTCCGCTTGAGCTCTAGGGATGTGTTCATTAAATAAATAAAACCAAGGTGTGGACTGTGACCACTGTCCTTTTCGAGGGGTGTTGTACCCAAGTGCCAAGGACCAGGTGGTTGACACAAGAGCAGTTTATTGTGCCTGGTTCTGGAGGCTGAGCTGGGGACCACAGAGCGGGCAGGCCTTGGTCCCCTTAGCCACTTTCCTTGGCATGGGAAGGTTGCCTTCTGTCTGAGTCCTCCTGTGTCCTACGGCATGGGTCAGGGTCCAAAGCTTCTTACCACAAGGACACCAGAAATCCTGCACTAGGACTTTCCCTCAGACCTTGTTTTAGTTTGGTAGCCCTCATAGACTCTAACTGTAAAGTACCAGGGCTTCTGACCCACCTAGATGTCATTTTTTGCTATTAGGGACATTCAGTTCAGCTTGTACCAACAGTTTGAGTTGGAAAAGAATTGTTTTGTTTTTTTGAAATAGTGGCTGGGTATGTAGTTCAGCCTGGCCTTGAACTCTGCTCAGAGTGGCCTTGAACTCACGGCAATCTTCCTGCCTCAGCTTCACCAGTGCTGGGATTAAAGTTATGCATCACCAAGCCCATCTCCATACCAACAATGTTGCTAAGAACTCTTCCAGTTCCAGAGAAACTGGCACAGGGCTGAAGGAGCCTGTGCCACAGTGGCGACCCAGCCACAGGCCAGGGAGTTTCTGGTCTGCATTTATCTCCCTAAGCCCTGTTCCATTCACCTGTCAAATTCATTCAAAACTGTGCTGACCAAGGACAGGTGCTGACCTGTCCTGAGGACTTCATAAACCTATTTTTTAAAAAAATGTGGCAAAATATGCAGGGCATACAATTGACCATTTTAACTATTTTTACAGCCGTGAGCGCACTCACATTACCATACAGTTCTCACTACCATCCGTCCTTAGAAGTCTTTTGCCATCCCAGGCCCCAACCCTTCTTGTTCAACACAGCCTGGGAAAGGAATGAGATTTTCAGCACGCTTCCCTGTTAGCGAACCAGAGAGCTCGGTCACGAAAGGGTAAACACCCCACGGGCGCGCTGAGATGGGGTTTCTACACTTACCAAGTTCAGAGTCACAGTAAGTAGGAGGGTACCTGCCAGCGACTAAACAGGAAAAATGGGGAGTTAGCGTTACATGAGGGCGGAGTTTCAGTTTTATAAGATGAGAAGAGTGTTTGAGTCACCCCCTTCGCAGGATACTCAACACTACCAGAAATGGTTAAGAGAATACAATTTGTTTTTACCATCTATTTTGATACAATTAAGAAAATAAAAACATAGGCGGAATCAGGTACAAGACACAGACACACAATGATGGAAGAGAAGAAAGCGAGCACAATGCCAGAAGGAAGAAAAGAAGAGAAAGAGAGGGAAAAGGAGAGAAACAGAGTCAGACACATAGTATCCTGCCCACCGCTGCCCTGCACATCAGATGCTCTCTGACTCATGACTCCATTCACCTTTCCTGTCCACCTATACCTCTAATCACTCTGCTGTCCACATCGGAAGTCTCTGCTCACCGTCTAATTCCTGACACTCCCCCTTTGCAGAGCAGAAGACCAAAACCCTCCTCTAGTCCCACATGCCCTGCTCTGTCCCCAAACCCAAAGTCCTGGCATCCTTTGTACTCACTAGGTGGCCACAGACCAGACCTGAAAAAAAAAATATGACACTGAAGTTTCTCTCCGGAGTCCATTGGCTGTCACGTGGCTGCGACCGCCCCCAGGCCTGTCTGTGCTCAGTCTGGAGATTCTCAGTCTATGGGGTCCTTGCTGCTCTTTGCACAAGGTCGTCTACTGGTTCCTCCACCCTCTCCTTCCTTCTTTCCATTTCTGTGTCACTCTCTCCCCTTGTGTCACTGTCACGCCTACACGTTATTCAAATTTGGCTTTAGGGAACTATCATGCTAGAAAACAGAATCAGACTGCAGAAATTCTGTGCAGGATGAGAAGAAAATAGTTTACTGATATATGTTCATCTCTCAGGAAATATCTGCATTGTAGGAGGCAGCGATGAAAATGGTCACTCTGCGGAATGGGGAGAGTCTACTGACTGGAGCAGGCCTGTGGAAAGCCACCGCAGGGCGGCCGAGAAGTGAAGGAGGGCTTTGAGGGGCTGTCCCGCAAACAGCTAGCTCTGTCTCTGACTTCTTTCCCGCTCCCCAGGCCTGGTGTGTACAGATGACCTGGCCTCCCAATGGCCCCACCTCAGAACAGAGCTAGCCCTGGCTGTGACAGTGTCGCCTGAGAGGAAGCAACACTTGAAATATCTTAGAGCTTGGCCCTGGGTCAGAACGTTCAAATGACAAAGTCCCTACTTTGGAGTGTTTTATAGTCTCTGTTTAATGACTTGCCTGGCTCAAAATCACCATCTCTTCAGGTGGCCGACTTGAAAAAATTCTCTCTGGAAGATTTCAAAAGAATGACTTGAAACATACTGCTTGAATTTCTGGTGAGTAAAGTTACAGCCTCTTCCTCATGGGAGACTTTGTCAGATCCACTGCTTTTGTGTCTGATGAAATCCTTGCTTGAGTTTCCTGTGCTAGAATTACTTCTGTGCTGGGTCTGGGGTCGGACCCCAATGGTGGAGCACTTGCTTAGCTTGCGTGAGGCCCTAGTTCCATCACTGGCAACACACACACACACACAGTTCCGTGGAGAAGCTAGGGTAGGACATCCCAGAGTCTGAGGAACATGGAATTATGAGCTCTTATTTTACTCAAGGCTGATCAGAATGGAGTGGATTGTAGAGGTGATCTCTTGGAAATAAATCCTTCCCCATAAAGCATTTCCGTGAGTGGCACATATGTCATTCTAAAAGATCAGAGTTCAGTCACTGGGTCAATTCGCTGCCAGAGCCGCCAACCGTGCAGCTCCCTGGGCTCACCCGTTGTTCTCCTCAGACACCTGAGGAAGCGCAGTGTGGTCCTCGCCCCAATGAATGCCCTTTGTGTTCTCAGGGAAGATCGGATCATATTCATATGCTAATTGTTTTTAATTGCACTTGGCCTAGGGCTTCTCTCCACCTTCTTCTTGCCTTTCCTTACTCCTTCTGCATGAGCTGGTGCCAAACAAAACAAAAACCTCCCCTGCACCTCCTCAAAGCCCCCCCCCCCAGTGTGTGCGGTGTCAGTGTACCCCATTGCAGAGCGAGAGCAAGTTCAACGTGAAAATGTGTCTCCCAAGGGAGAGCAGTACAGACACAGTGAATAAAGAAGACAACATCACCCCTCAGCTCTCACACCGGCTGCAGTCATGCAGAAAGAAAACTGGAAAGACCAATGAGCTACTGGAGGTCCACGGGCACACTGTGATGGAGATAGGTCACTAGAATTTCTTAGAAGGGCCAATCCAACTCTGAATACTGGATGTGGAGTCAAGCTTTGGGTAAACCAGGAGGGTGTCCAGCATTGTTGCTTTTTCGGTACTCGTCATTTTGTTTGTCCTCTGTTTATCGTCTGGAGTGGTGACTCATATGTGCTGTGGGGCACTTACCTTTGGCTACTTATTTTAGACAGAAGACACAAGGCTCTTTTTCTGAATACTGTAGACTTCCTTTTCTGGTGAACGTGTCACGGCAAATCCCAGGTAAATCCAAGTCAGGTTGTATTTATGTACAAGTTATCTCCTTTCATATCCAGTATTTTCAGTTTCTCCATGGCCTAGAATCTTAGCCTCTCCTTCACTATTCCTTTATCCACTTGAATTTCAGAATTTTTTTTAATCGATTAAGTAAAAGCTGACTATTAGGAACCACGAAGGAAAAACACCTTCCCTAGGATTTCCCTAAACTCAACTAACCGTTTGGCTAGAGATTGATCCTAGAGAGATTTAACTAAATTTCTCCCACCCAACCTAATATTTTCATGTTAGTATGTGAAAGAGAAGTAAAACAGAAAATGAAGAGGTTTCTGGAGAGATTTTTTAATGGCAGGCTCTAGAATGTCTCTGTCATCCTGTATTTATAACTGTGGTTATCATCACATTGGAAAGTACTTATTAAGCCAGTAAGTCTTGATGATGTTGGATTAAACAGTAAGTAAAAAGAATGACATGAGACAATTCCCCTTTTGGTTTTTTTTTAGGTCTTTTTTTTTTGAAACAGGATCTCACTTTGTAGTTCAGACTGAGCCTGAGCTCACTATGTAGCCCAGGGAAGCCTCAAACTCACAGCAATCCTCCTGCCTCTGCCTCCTGTGTGCCGGGATTAGACATGAGCCACCAGGCCCCGTAACAATTCCCCTTTTGAAAGGGGAAAAGAAGCTAAAGCTGAGGCACAGCATGAAGAATATTAATTAGTTCTAGTGAGTAAGAAATTATGAAGATTGAAAAGCATGGTGTGCGTTGGCCTATGAGGTTTCATGTTTGGTTTTATATTAAATTTATTAAAAAGCAAATAAATCCTACAACAATGAAAGTAGAAGAGACTAAAGATTAGCCAGACCAATTTTCTTATTTTAGAGCTCAAAAAAGTGACACCAAGGAGCCATGAGACTCATCCAAAGTCATAGAAGATGAAAGACACACAGGATGACAGAGCGAGGTTCCTAAATCTGAACGAAACATTTTTCCCATCACACTAGTCTGCCTCCATCCTTCCTTAAATGCATCCGAAAGTTGTGTGGAAACGCTCTCTCACCCAGATTTATAAGTTTTAAGGTTAGTGATCACAGGACTCACTTAAGAGGGAAAAGATACAAGTGAAAAGCAAGAGAAAAGCATATTGGAGGGAAAGGCCAACCGAAGGGGCCAAGGGCAACCCAGGAGGAGCTGCCCTGGTGCTCAGTCTGGTGAGCACCGGCCCGCTCTGCCTGTCCTGGCTCTGGGCCTGGTGGGTGATTGAACACCTCTATAACTTAGTTTCTCCACAAGTAAAACTCACCAGTGAAGCTCAACTCCCTCCGAGCTGTCCTTCCCAGCTCTTTCTGGTTACAGTGCCACACTGGTGGACACCAAAGCATCTGTTCATTCCAGAAAGAGAATCTGGCAGCCTACAGGAGAATGTGTCCGATTCCCACGGAGTCATGCGTGAAAACTCAGCGGTCACGTGCCGGAAAGAAGTCTCTTTCCCCAAAGACCTCAGCAGCTCGGAAAATCAGGAAGTGTTTTTGTTTGTTTCAACCTCAGTTACTTCTTGACCAAACAGGACGGTTTGGGTTTGGCCTTGATTTACTGATGTGCAAGAACCACGAGAGCCAGAGTTTTTGTGTGTCAACATTTAGAATAATAATATCAAGAGATGGGCCAGGATTTAGCTCTGGTCCCAGCAACTGCCTTGCAAGCGCACAGCTGTGTATTTGATCCATGGTACCAAAAAAAGTTATTGGAAACTGTGTTTTTCTTTTAGTTCTTTTTCTTTTTTCTATTTTTCTCTTTCTTTCTTCTTTCCTGCCTTTCTTCCTCCTTTTCCCTTCTTCTTTCTTTCTTTATTCTTTCACTCATTTGATTAAATTCTGTCCTCTCTCCTAAGTTCCCGTTTTGGTATAATAAAGGAGTTTGAGTCTTTCCAGGAGATGTTATGATTGTGGTGGACACTCATTTTGGTCCTGGACATTCACTCTTGCTTTATCCCCAGATTTGTTTTAAAAGATCACTAGATCACGCTGGTTGGCTGCTTTCTATTATGTTTAAAAACACAGCCCCCACTTGCCTATCCGACAAAAACCTGACCATTGAAATAAAGCCGACACATTCCTGATCTGGTTTGGAAATGCTGGGGTACAAATCTTTGTGTTTTGGAGACAGAGTCGCACCTTTTTTGTAGTTCAGGCTGGCGCTAATCTCAGCCTGGAACTCACAGCAATCCTCCTACCTCTGCCTCCTGAGTGTGGGCATTACAGGCCTGAACCACTATGCCCACCACTGTGGTGTGTGGTTCTGATTGCTGGTGGGAGGGCGTGAGTTTCCACATCCAGCATTGTTGTATGTGGTTACGGGGATCAAACATGGGTCCTTGCCCTTGCAGGCAAGTGCTGGAACCACTGAGCTAAATCCTTGGCTTTAGGATACAAATCTTTATTGTTTTTCTTGATAAACTAAACTTTTGAACATATATAAATGATGAGGAAAGGGAAGAGCCCAATGGGGGCTCAAATCAGATAGATTTATTCATTTTGGTTTTTATTAATATATGTTGCAATGCATAATTAATATACTCATTCTAGAATGTTAGGACAAAACCTTACACATTGCACAGCCCTACAATAGTGCGCAAAACATCCAGCCAGCTGTGCCTCAGTACTCAGACATAGCCTGCAAAGTTCCATGAGGTAGAAGCATGCTTTGGTTACACCATTTGGGTGTTTTGTCTGCACTGCACTAAATATCTTCGTAGAGATTGGGAAATACCAGATGATGGACTTAAACATTTCTGCTGTGCTGAGAGATGTGGCATTATCACCAGGCCTTTCCAAACAGTTAATCAACATCACCAGCCTAGGAGGAAGCGGGCATTTCACTCGGTTTCAGGTAGAAGCAAAGAGTAAAAATCTCCCTGGCTTTATGGAAGGCTGCATTTTGACTTTTTACTTGCAAGAATTACAGTTTGAAACCCCATAAACTAAAAAGCAATGAAAGGGGCCCTAAGTTTTTAGAACACTTTTACTCCTTATCTGTCTTTTTTATTTTTTAACCCTATGTTTTGATATTTGTTTTAAAGGAACTATGAAGAAATCTAAATCTGAATAGCACTTTTTAGAATATTCAATCCTTTTTTACACTTGCAAAACTAGATGAAGAGATCACTGGTAATCTTATACATTTTTTGTTTTATTTTGGCCAAAGAAAATTCAGCATATTTCTGCTTAGCCTTGAAATTTTCAGCAGCCAGAGGCCACCCATGTGCCTCTCCTGGTGAACCCAAGTCCCCCGGCAACCTCAGTGTGAAGCCATTTGACAGTCTGAACTCTGTGCCTGCTCTGGGGCACCTGTGCTGTCAGTAAAATTAATTCTCCAGCTGAGTTTCTTTATGAGATCGGTCATCAGACCCCTCTCTGTTTCTCCTCTTACATCCTGTCGTGGACCTGAGGCCATAATGAAGAACCTTCTTTTTTATGGGAACACTTTCTTATTTTGGAGCAAGCCCTGCCCCACCCCACCGTGGTTGTATCAAGATTCTTCACTGTGAGCATATTACAAAGTCTATCATGGATAGAGATGACTCTTTTTTTGTGTGTGACAGAGTCTTGCTGTTTTGTAGTAAGGCTGGCTCTGAGCTCAGCCTTGAACTCTTAGCAATCCTTCTGCCTCTGCCTCCCAAGTGCTGGGATTACAGGTGTGAGCCACCAGGCTCAGCACTGTGGTATGTGGTTCTGATTGCTGGTGGGCATGAGTCACCATGCCTGGCATTGTTATATATGGTTACTGGGGATCGAACCTGGGCCCTTGCACTTGCAAGGGATGTACCAGAACCACTGAGCTAAATCCCCAACCCAAGATGACCCTTTTTGCTTTGCCAATACATGAATTATCCAAATCTCAGATCCTTTGTTTTCCTCACCCTCTCAAAATTCAAACATACACACACACACACACACATACACACACACACACACACACACGCATACGCACAGGCACATAGAAAAAGAAAATTTCTTCTTTCTTTACTACATGCAAATTGTGTCACATTTCAAGTTTTATATACCCATCCTGTCAAAAGTGCTTCTCTCAGATAGTACCTGGCTCCAAGTAGTCTAACTGTCTAAAATGTGGATCTACTGGTCAAGCTAAAACTACAAATTACAGATGTCAACTTTCCTCAAAAGTCACAGAATCAAACAAATGATTTGTCATCATTGTATTTGGAAAGCTGCTTAGATGTAATTTTTGGTTTACTGATTTGCACAGGTATTTTCAGGATCCTAATAGAATTGCAGAAACACTGGACAAAGATGCAGAGCAGGAGTTGCCAACTAAAGCAACTGAAATTTGCTTTGTTGGACAAAGCTTTATTTTTACAGTGACAAAAGGTAGAGAGACACTGACCGACCAGCAACTGACCAACCTGTTTGTGTAGAGAGGTAAGGTAAGCCCAGAGGGTTGGCAGCTCTAGGGAAAAACAGACCAGGCCAGTAGCACTAGCCCCAAGAAAAGCCCATGGCTATTGTAAACTGCAAAAACAGTGTAGGGTTTCACTCCAAAAGTGATTCCTTCCACATGGCAGCCGAGGGCCAGAGAAGAACCGCAATGCAGTACTTGACATATTTGAGAGGGTGAAATCAGGAGCCATTTTGGAAAGAAGCTAATTGTTTAAGACTGAGCCACAGAACAACTACCAAACAACTCTGCTTCAGGATTTCCAGTGATACCCTGCCACAATGACTGGGTAATGGCCAGCCCTAAGGGACAAACATGGAGAGAGTTCGGGCTAGACCTAAATCCCCCTGAGAAATTTAACCTCAGATCAAGCAGGACATGAGGCCTGATGTGTGTGGCTGAGGAGGCGGGATCGAAAGGTCCTGGCATTAAGTCCAGTGGTCTGCTTGAACCCCTTCCCTGCTGCCTACACACAACACAGAGATCAGCGGTGTGACTGCTTTCTCTGGCTATGAATCTGGTCAAGGACTGTAAGCACTATAAGCACCTTGGAAACTTTAGCATAAAAGAGAACTCATAACAGAACAAAACAAACATACACGAGAAGTCAAGGCAACACAATGCCTCCAAAAACTCCTAATTCCCTCAAAGTGGAGCCACGGCACATTGAAAGGGAAGAAATCAAAACCACCCACTTCGGGTTGAGTGGTTGCCACAGCCTGAGGCATGCAGAGGGACCTTAAGAGTAGAGAGAGGACCTCACAAAACCGTAGGTCACAAAGCCAGGTGGAGAAAGACTTGCTGAATTCCAAAACTGCAGATTCTAGAAAGAAACTACTCATTCAAAAAGACAGAGAAATTTTTGACTCATTTTTTCCTTCACTGGGTTTTTGGGAGGGATAGCTTTCTTTTTCACTTTTTATTTTAATTTTTTCTTTTATTTTACTCTGTTTTTTTTTTAAATCCCTCTGTTATTTTTATATAACTCTATTAATTTCCTTTTAATTTAACAGAATACTTTATCTCACTTTTCTCTCTCCTCCTCATCTTCCATTGGTTAATTTTTCAAATTTTACTTTTTTAATTCTCTTGTTCTTCATCCTCTCTATCTTTACTAGTATATATATTAAGCTTTGTTAATCTTTAGACAGTTTATGATATTACTATTGAATTTTTTTTTCTGTTTTTAACAGAAGTATACATGTCACATTGAGTAGATACTTACTATATTTAATACTTGGTTTATCTTAGTGTTTGTACTATAATTACTGATTTGTTTTCTATGGTCAAAGGTGGCACACAGTGGGTATCCAGTTTGCCTTTGATGGCATTATTGTGGCTGATTTTGTTGTTAATGCTAAGTTGGCGTACTTGCTGCTATTAATTGTTTTTCTTTCTATGCTGAAATTTGAATTGCCTCTATGTTGTCAGCAATACTGAGACCCATATCTAGAGAGCTGGTGCCGGGCTAGTTACACTGTAGCCTCCATTCCTAAATTAAAAGAGGGTGATGGATCTTGGGACAGAGGCAAAACTCTGTTTTTGCCCACAACCAGAGTGTATGACTGAGAAACAGACACCAACAAAAGGGGTCTCTCTACTAGCAGAACGTCTTCTACTTGCAAGCATCTTCGAAACTATAGCACGAAAGAGAACAAAAAATAAGCAAAACAAACCTTATGTGAGAAGTCACGGCCACAAAATGCTTCCGAGAACTCTTGATTTCCTCAAAGCGGAACCGTGGGACATTGAAAGGGAAGAAATCAAAAGCTACATAATTGAATTATTCCAAATGATATAAGGAGATTTAGAAAACAGACTGATAAAGTGGTCAGTGAGCTGGAAAGAGATAGAACTAAATACTATGGACTTAATAAACAAAACGGTCTGGGACTTTCACAGAAGACACCGGAAAAAACTTTATGTCTTGGTGGCATCAAAGTGTGATGAGTAAAAGGCTGAGAATATAGCTCAGAGGCTCTGTGTCTGGCTGGCAAACACAAGGTCCTGAGTTCCATCCCCCATAACACCAGGAAAAAAAAGAGAAATATAAAGTAAATATATCACTAATAATCAGAGTAAGCAGAATTTTGAGGTGCTATTTATTTAGAGACAAAGTCTTGCTAATTGTTTAAGCTGACCTAAATATCACAGTCCTCCTGCCTCAGCCTCCCAAATAGCTGTAGTGACGGATGTATATCACTTTGCCTGCCTCTGTTTCTTTTTTTCCCAAATAGCAATGTATGTAAGTCAAAGAGTAGGACAAACAAACGAGCAGCAGAACTATCCCAGGAAAACTGTAGCTCCCTCTCCACACCGGCATCCTCGCCCTTGGCCTTCAGGTCCTGTCCGCATCATCTGCTTCGTGTTGACCTGTCCTGTGCTTCCTGCTGTTCCCTTGCCTGTGCGATGCTGTCTTTCTCCTGTTGTAGCAACGTAGGCATCGCTCAGCTCAAGATGGCAGAGTGAATTTAGTGCTCTCTCCGCTTCCTGTCCCTTTCTTTACCCCCTTTCATTCTCTCGGTATCACTTATGATAAACACATGATCTTTGTGTATGTTATTATGACCACTTGACATTCAGTGAGCCAAGTGGTATATTATGAATATGTCTCTCTCCTTCTTTTGTACAGATTTATTTTCCTGGAAGGTTAAATTACATTCTTTTAAACTTATTTTTACTGTCATTGAATCTTCCCGAATCTCCCCCAAAACCCATAATCTTTCAACACAGACACATCAGGCTGTTGCAGCCTTTATAAGGAGTTGTGGGGGACCCTGGTGCCATCTCCTATCTTTAATGAGGTCAGTTTGGTCTGCTGGTCAAGATCCTAGTTAATTTAATTTCTCCGTGTATGGTTGCTTTTTGGTCCTGGAATAAGCGATCTTTGGGAAGACTCCCTAAGATTATAAGCACGTTAATCTTCTACCCATGCAATTTTCCTCTATGTTAGCCATGAGTGAGTCTTGCTGAACCAACCTTTCCCATGATGGTCGTGGTTGACATCCCCCCGTACTCACCTACGTTTACCATAGTCCTTGGTATTCTGCCTTGTGCTACAGTATGGATCCAAACTGTCTCCCAAAACCTTGAAAAGTGGGTAAAAGACTCGAACGGATGTTTCTCAAAAGAAAATAGCCAACTGGCCAGCAGCTTCATGAAAAAAAAAAAATACCCAGTGTGACAAGCCACAGGGAAATCGCCAATTCACACCCCAGTGAGCTAGTACTGTCAGAATGGCTACATAAAAAGGTAATGGTTGCTGAGGACATAGAGAAATGGACACTTTCACAGTTGGTGAGAATGTACAGCCTTTCTGGAAAATGGCGATTCCTCAATAAGAAAAAAGAACATGATGATATGATCCAGCAATCCCACTGCTGGGTGTATAACTGAAGAGGTTGAAGTAAGGCTAGTGAAGACACACCCACACTCTTCACAGTAGCTACATAAAGAAGCAGTGTAAGTGTCTATCAATGGATGAGCAGATAAAGAAAATGTGGCACATATACACAATGGAACATTACATACCCCTCAAAAGGAGGGAATTGTGTCAGTTGTGAATATAGTTGTTCCACTAAGTGAAATGAGCAGGGCAGAGAAAAAAATGGTACTGCCTGTACCATTTCACTTTTATGCAGAACCTAAAACTGTCCCTCATAGGCATATACTATAAAATTGCAGTCACCAAGGCTTGCGGGGAGCCTGAAGGGTAGATGTTGGTCAAAAGCTAACAGTCCCACAAAAAGAGCATGTTTTGTTGATCCATTTCTCAGTGTGGTGGCCATAGCCAGTAAAGTACTGTACTCACAGACCTCAAAACTGCAACAAGAGTAGATTTTAAATGACCTCTCCTAGTAAGAGAATGGAGGAAAGAAAATCCTAAGATATACTGGCACTGCTCCACTAAGCTTGATAGTTCAGGGCTGGTGTGTGTGTGTGTGTGTGTGTGTGTGTGTGACTTCAGCCATTGTAACAATACTGATAGGGGTTCCTTTCCCTGCTACATCAGTCCCAGTGTAGCATAACTTGCTGTTTTGACTTTTGCTGCTGTACCATTTTCTTTTTTAAATTTTTTGTTTTATTTTTTTCCTCTATTTTCTCTCTCTCTCTCTCTCTCTCTCTCTCTCTCTCATAAAACAAATCCAATTGGCACAGGGTATCATAATTTTAGACACTCCCATCTGGCCACCTCTCGTCCCCTAGGAGGTCAGGGGCAAATGGAAGTTTTCAAAGGGAGCTGAGAGAGGAGGAAGGGTTTTTTTTTTAAGGAGAACCTTCTTTCTTTGAATAGATTGAATAGCAATACTGCAGAGGCGCCAGACAGCAAGATGTGCAGCTTTTTCAGGACCTAATGACTACCTCAATGTTCAGGCCACATATTCCCAGTTTCCACCTCCAGGCCACTCTCCAGAGGAAACCCTGGACATTGTCATCAAATATCTATCAATAATTTACTAAGTTTGGGTTCAGAAATATTGCACCCAGGTATAAATGTTGTTTACATTGCTTTTCCTCTGCCCCTTACCAGGATGTGAGGCTGGACATCTTTGTTCATTCTCCAGGCTTTGGAAGGTGGATCCTGTGTTGAGTTGCACCAACTTATTCCTCACACGGGGCTCCACTGCCACAGTGCAGGAACAATTCCACGGAGGCCTAGAGGGACCACCCTGACCTGAACCCCTCTGACTGCAACTTCTGTGGGGTTTTGTTGCTAGAACCAGGAAGCAAAGGGGAAGAATAAAAGGAGGATGTCTGTGTAGGAATTCGTGGAAGGGACACGAGGGGACAGGGGAAGACCGGGGTAGTCTATCACTTGGCTGACTTCAGGGCCCACCTAAATAATAAGTCAGAACCCAGGGAGGACGAGGCGGGAGCATTATGTTGTGTTTGGTTCCGTGGAGCTCCTAGAACACCAGCTGGCAGGTGTCCACCTGAGTTGACTCGAGAGGTGGAAGACTGTAAAGACAGTAAACATCTTGAAGACAGGGTTTTGGGGCAGTTAGAGCACAGTTGGACCTTGCAGGACAACAAGAAGCTCCCAAGGTGAAGACTACCAGATAAAAGTTAATTCTTCAGCCAAATTGTCACAGTGCCTCGCTCGGTGGCTTCACTACCTAAGACCCAGGTCTGTGCTGAGTGGAACCCCCTTGCCTTTGTTGTTTCTCGATACCTTTGGAGGTTTGAGTTCATTTGGGACTTCACCCTTTCTGGTGGAGACCCAGAATTTTTTAAAATTTTAAAAAATTTTTCTCAGATGTGTGTTTCCTCTGTAACCAATAAACCAGTGAGGCCGTATATGATAATTGCTTGAATTAATCTCTTTACATTGTATACATACAGCAGAATATCGCATCATAGTCCATAGACACATCATTTATTAAATCGGCAAAGATAAAAACAACTTAATTCTAAATATTGAGGAGAGTATAATGAGTGACTCTGATAGAAAGAAAAGTGAGCTGGGCGTGGTGTCACACACCTGTAATCCCAGCCTTTAGGAGGCGGAGGCAGAAAGGGTTCTGGGCCAGACTGGACTGCATAGTGAACTCAAGGTCAGCCTGAACTACACAGCCAGAACTTGCTTCAAAAAAGCCAATAAAACCAAATACAGCTGGGTGTGGTGGCACACATCTGTAATCACAGGGCTCTGGGTGGGTGTAGCTCTGTGGTGGAGCACTTGCCTACCATGTGCAAGGCCCTGGGTTCCAGCCTTGGCACTGCAGGGAGGAGCCCTCAGGGAAGAACACACTCAGACACCGTGAGCGAAGCTAGCTGAGACAAGAGAAGGTGAATGCTCTCTTTCTCTTTAGATTCCGACATATCAGGACTGGGGGGGTGCTCAGTGGCAGAGTACATGTTTAACATGTAATAGGCCCTGGGCTCAATCCCCAGCACCAAAATAATAATAATAATAATAATAATAATAATAATGTCTTCATATTTTCCAAGCGTTGTACACTGACCACACTTTTTTTAATTTTTGAAGTGCAGTCTAACATGCATATTGTATTTACCTATGCTACTTGCAGCATCTGTATGTCTGTTTCCTCAGCTGGGTGAGGCCACGTTTATACACCTCACTGTGACACACAGCTCTTCTGCATGCGCTTTCTGCTTACCCTTCTAGGTTTCTCAGATGTGTCCATTTCATCTCCGTCACGCTGAGCTCCTTGCACTCTCCCGGCTGTGCCATACTCATTCTCATGTCTCTGTATCCTGCCGTCTGTTTTCTTGCTATTTTTGTTTTTCCCTTCCTGGATTGCCCTGGGCTTTATATCAGGAGCAGAAAAGTTTATTCTTCTGGGAAAAGACCCCTAAAAACATGACGGGGCCTAAGATCTAGTGGGGCTGGGATATCCGGCAAAACACCAAGATAGGAAGTCAGGCAGAGAGGAACAGGCCAGAATTCCATTAGGAGACTCCAGACCCCAAGAAACGCACTAAACCTGTTGCCAGAGTGGATGCTGAATCTTCTAATATTGGGCTAAAACTCAATTCCTGTTCTTAAAGATGTTCCAGAAGTCTGTGTTTTCATCTAAAAACTAGATCAAATTCTAAATTAAATTCTAAGTAAAAAATGGCTAAAGTGTAATGATTCTATTATGGTTCACCTTTGCGAGTGGGAATGGTAGAGAATTTGTTATGTCCTTAAACCTCCTTTAATAATCAATACCTATCACACTTCACCTAAATATTATATGAGCTCCTCAGCCTTTTTCACATTGTGGAGCTCACAGAAAATGCTCTCTATTGATGACACGTAGAGGTTGATCTCTGGGCCCCTGGAGGACAGAGATGAGCACCGTGAGGTCGCTGGGCCCTCACCCCAGCTGGCTTCCCTAAGGGCCCAGGCGATCTCTATCATGGCCCAGCTGAGACATTCCCCACACACATCAGCCCGATCTACAGCACTCCAGGCAGAGGAAAATCTTGTCTGCTCATAATTGGCCCCAGGAAAAGAGCTCTCTCTCCCTTCCTTAGGCAAGTCTTGCCTCCAGCTCTTTCCCATCTGCTGTCAGAATAGCAAACAAAGATTCTTTTCTTTCCAAGCCACTCACTCACTAGTGTAGGCCACCACGGCCATCTTTTTCTCACTGGGTTTGGGATTTGGGCTTCTCTAGTATGTGTGTAGTGGTAGCTCACTGTTGTCCAATGATAAGGCGAATCTTCTCATACCCTTATTCGCTGTTTATATCTCCTTTGGTGAGGTGTATGTTCAGATCAGTGGCTCAGTTATGGATGTTATGCTATGTTATGCTATTTTTTTTTCCAGTGCTGGGAATCAAACCCAAGGCCTTGCAAAGGAGTTCTTCTATGGAGCACCATCCCCTGCCTTATGCTTACAATCTCTACAGAAGCAAATTCCTGTGACCTTTTTTTTGCTCTTAACACCCTAACACCACCTCCATTCCCATAGATCGCTTGATAAGCACTTTTCTATCAGGAGCAGCAAAATTCTAGGCATTCGCACACATGTGAGCTGGTTAACAGTTAAGCCAGAGTTACTTTACTGAGCCTTCAGAAGGAAAAAGAAACGTGTGAAAGAGAAGACATGATTAGCATACGTGGACCATTATTTCCCAGTGCTTCATTAGTCATTAAAAACAGACTTTTTAGCCCTGTTGGTGTTCTCTGCTAAATGACCACAAATGCCCTGCTTACACTGGGTGATCATCCTGCAAAAGCGTGATGAGCAGAGGAGAAATCATTTACATAGTGGCACAACTGGGTGTTTAGTGTGAGGAAACAATCAAGAGGCGATCGAGTACCACTTCCTTGGGTTTCATATCTCTTCAACAAAGTCAAGGGAAGGACCAAATGTTTACACACTTTTCAAACTCATGGTTCCATGGACTAGTTTTTATCCTGAGCAGCGGCAAGAAGGAATAGTACTCCTGACTACAGAGTCACTGTTTTCTCCCGCCCCACCCCTCCTTTTCCAGTGGAGACAGGTTGAGGCTAAAAGGTGTACAATTCCTTACATTTTTCTCCAGCACTGACCTTACTCCCAGGTCCTGTTTTCTTTATAAATAATACTTAGCCCTCGTAACGATAATGGCAGAAGAATTTTGAAAAGGGGACTTCGGCAAACAACTCTCTCTTTAGAAAGTATAATTGTCGAAAGAAGAATAGATTCGGGTGTGCACTGTGATTTGTTATATGCAGACACTGTGCAATCGTGACCACCGTCAAACTCATGACCCATCGCCACCTGTGCTGTGCACTGAAGCCCAGAACTCGTGTGTTTTGTAACCAAAACGCTGTACCTTCTGACCAACTTATTTCCCCCACTCTCAGCCTCTGGCAACCACTTTCTCCCTCTGCTTCTGTATCTTCACTTTTATTTTTTAAGATTCCATATATAAATGAGATCACACCCTCTTCTTCTTTCAGCGTCTGACTTGTCCTGAAGGGCATCCAGACAAGACAGAGCTCCACCATCACTGAGCAAAATGTCATCCAGGGTGGGAGGATATCCTTTTTTACAGCTGAATGATATTCCATTAGAGGCAGATGAGACTGGGTGTGTTCACGGTGGTACGGCCGAAGACTCCATTATATAGAGAATGCCACAATGGCCGTAACTGTAATATTAAAAAAAAAAAAAAAAAAAAGACAAGGGCTAAGAAGTGTTAACAAGGGGGCTGAGAAAAGGGAACCTTCACCCAGTGTTGGAAATCATGGAAGTTGGTGCAGCCATAGTGGAAAATAGCATGAATATTGCTAAATAAATTAAAACTGGGGCTCCCTTAGGAGTCAGCCACCTCTGGCCCAAGACTGAACAGAAAAGAGGTGAAATCAGAATATTTGAATAGCTGTCTGCACTCTCGAGTTGCTTACCACTGAGATGTGAAACTGACCAAGAACATCAACAAATACAGCACTGTGTACAAACAACTTAGTCCTCCTGGGTCCTGAAGCGCATCCAGACAGACAGAGCTCCGCCATCATGACTTAGTCATATCTGGTGTCAGTGTTTATGTGTATGGGTGGTGCGCTTAGGCAGGCTTTTCCTTTTCTATCCTGCCCTTCTCTTGGTTTTCTCACGTTGGATAACATGCTTGCAGTTTGGGGACCTGCCAGCTGGCCTAGGTGGGGCCATGCATTATAGCTTTATGGGGGATTGTCTTAGTTTACCTGGGCAGTGACCGCTACAGCCTAGTCAGCTATGTTTTTCTTACTTTAAAACAGCTCAGGATCCACACTCAGTGTTTTCCAGGAGAAACGAAAGCAGAACTCCACATATAATCCATACACCAAGGTCCATGCCAATGCTGTCATGCTAGCTGAGCAGCGGGCACAGCCCCAATGTCCATCAGCTAACAGACCAGGCATTGCCAGCCTTCTGCAACTGTGAAGAGACTGTCGATATTCAACCTAGGAAGATCAAAGAATTATTTTGTCTCGAAGATGTGGAGATTTCAGCCCATGAGCAGCTGGCCTCATGGCTTTGGGGGCTGTTATGGGGGCCTGGACAGGAAAGAAAGGAAGAAGATGAGGCTAGGGTCCCTCGGTCCCCTCAAAGGCCACCCTAGTGACCACAAGACCTATCCCTAGGCCTCACCTCCCAAAGTTTCCACGAGAGTGTCAGTCTGGGGACTAAACTCTTAACATGTGGGCCTTTGGGGCTCCACAGTATATCCCAAGTAGAATAGGAGGGCACACCAACCATGGTGTATGCATACAACAGGATACTGGTCAGCAGCAGCTAGGAAGCATACAGAAATCCAGATGATAAAAGGGGTATACCTCTCAAACACTGTGCTGAGCGAAGAAAGCCAGTCACAAAACATCACATACAGTGCAATTCCGTTTATGAGAAATGTCCAGAACACGCAGATCTGAAGAGACAGAAAGCAGCCATGGACCAGGAGAAGAGAGGAAGGGCAGGAAGAGGGAATCACTATTCATAGGGTTGGGGCTTCTTTTTGAAGCAGTGAAGATGTTTTCAGATTGATCGTGGTGGTGCTTGCACACCTGCAATTATTTGGTAGACTCGTGATCACACACTTTGGAAGGCTGAGTTATATGGCTGTGGTTATATCTCAATAAAGCCATTAAACAAAACAGCTCAGTCATAATTCCCTGCTACGTAAGCACGTCCTGGGAAAGGGAGCTTTCCTCTTTGAGGAAGGAAAAAGTCTAAACTTCACGATGGAGACAAACACTGCCTGTCAGGTGACCTCATAGGAGAGGGCGATCACCTCTGTGACTTCTGTCCAGCAAAAGAAAGGTAGCACACAAATCCCTTGAGGGGGGCATTCTGTGATGTACTGGCCAGTATTCAATACCCCCCCCCCAAACTAGGAAATCCAAGAAACTGTTATAGCTGAGGCAGGCATAATGTTTAAACTCTGAATAATTATACCAATATCGGTCCATTAACAATGCAGATGTATCATACTAATGTCAAATATTACTAATGAGGGAAACTAGGAATTACTTAACCTCGCTGTGTCTCACTTTCCCCACCTCTAAAATAAGCTTGATATCTACTTTTTTAGTTTGGGAGCTTAAAGGACTTATATCACTATGTAATGCTTGACTAGTACTTCAAAGTGGTCCATTCTCACTAAATATTGGCTATCCCTGTTACTGTTAATTAGTCATAGCTTAGGTTTTTTTGTTTTGTTCTGTTTTGTTTTTTGAGACAAGGTCTCGCTTTGTAGTTCAGGCTGGCCCTGAGCTCAGCCTTAAACTCTCAGCAATCCTCCTGCCTCTGCCTCCCGAGTGCTGGGATTACAGGCATGTGCCACCATGCCTGGCAAGGTATTTTTTTAAAATGAAAGCGAAATTATGGAAAACATCTACCGATTGCAGCTAGACAGCTGTTTCCTGAGAGGGTCAGAAATGCTGTCCTTGAACAATGTTCATTAAGTAAAAAAGCTTCAGAAGGAGGTGACAGGCAAATAAATATAAGTTTTTCCCCTTATACCATCTACATTTTCAATGGAACCTTTAAAAAAAGTGGAATAAAGCATGTTCCCAAGGGAGAAAACATGAAGTCAGTGCTTTATTCTGAGATCAGATCCAGCAGGGAATAAATAAATGAGAAATTGACTTTCCCCTCCCACGGAACTTACCAGAGCTCAGAGATAGCAAGATAAGCTAATTTGAATTAGTTTTGTGTTTCCCTTACCTTTTGTGATGGCCACCCTTGGAACATTCAAATGTCAACAGGAAATGGGACCAGGGAAGACAGGCAACCAAGAGACTGTAAAAACAGCTTTCACATTTAAAACATCCAGCTCACAGACACACACACTCATACACATACATCTGTAGTCAATCATGAAACTCAGGATACCTAAATTTCAATTTCAGATAAACATTAAATGCTTTTTGTGTACATATGTTTCAAATGTTGCATAGCACCTACCTATTCAAAACTATTATCCTCTGTTTACCTGAAATTCCAACTTATCCAGGTGATCATATTTTGGTCTTCTAAATCTGGTAGCCTTGCTTATAGATAATTATGCTTTTCAATACTTATGATGGTTTCTTTCTCGAATAATCATGAGAAATTTCTAAAATAATCATAATAAAAATAACAGAAACCCCCCCCCTTGGATATGTGATTCATCTTCTAAATTCTGTAGGCTACTGTGAGAATATTTTGCTTTTTTCAAAGGTCACCTACCAACATGTGGGGAGAAAATTAAAAGCTAGAACCATTGGAAGAAATACAAACTTATCAGGCTCTTGGCTTTCCCTTTTATATTCAAATGTTTTATGTCAAAATTTAGAGGTTTCAGTGAAGGAAAATGGAGATGTGAATGAGCGAAAGCAAGGAAGAACAGAGGCTTAGAGAGGAGGGGAGGCGCAGGCCAGACCAGGATGGAAGGATGGGGCGGGGCCTGCGGAGGGGCGGAGCCTGGCCTGGGCCCTGGGCTTCATCCCCCGCACCAAACAGAGCTGATAGATAGGAGGCTGCGGCCCTTGGGGGAGTCAGAGGAGCACACGGGGACTTGGGAGGTGGCCTGGTCCTTGGTCAGATCCAGGTCACCCCA
Source organism: Petromus typicus (assembly GCA_004026965.1). NCBI lineage: Eukaryota > Metazoa > Chordata > Mammalia > Rodentia > Petromuridae > Petromus > Petromus typicus. The sequence continues at coordinate 51,001 of PVIR01003938.1, read as the reverse complement.
ATGCTAGGGAAAAGCGACGGGAAGCGAGTGAGAAGGAGGTATCCTACCTACCTGGCTGTGGAAGAGCCCTGGCTTTAGGCTAAGATGAGACTGTTGATTGGAAAGGAAGGAAACAAGTGAAAAAGAAGGAAGGAAAGAAGAAAAGATGTCCAGGGTTTTTTTTTTGTTGTTGTTGTTGTTTTTTTAGTTACAGGAAATTAACTCAATAAGAAAGACTTCAAAATGTTGAACAGTCTTGAGTTTGGATTAGGACTCAAATGCTTCTCTCTCTCTCTGTCACACACACACACACACACACACACACTCCCAAGATTGCACATGTTTGACCCTAGCTCAGTTCGGTTTTCTTCCCAGCATCCTTGAACCTGGCTGAGTGGCTAAGGCTTGGGAGAGCTGAGTCATAAGGATAAAGTACAGTTCCGGCAATCCATCTAGAAATCATAAAGATTTAGTTGTACATTAAATTAGCACCAGGCCTAAAGAGTTGGACTTTGAGAAAGATCTTGAGCTGTTATATATTTATTTTGGCTCATTTAAGCCGTGAAGAATCCGGGGCCTGGGGTCGGGCCCATGGCAAAGCACACACTTTGTTAGTTTAGTCCCTGGCTTCAGATCCCAACACCACCTCCCCAAAGAGAGAGAGAGAAAAAAAGAATATTTTACTATTAAGTATGAGGAGAGTCATTGCTATTTGTGCATCTTTTTTTTTTTTTAAGCACAGGATTGTGGGCATTTTAGAGGACAGTTTCCTTCTGTATTCTTGAAGTAAAACACAAATGTGGTCCTGGCCAAGGTAGTGTGTCATCAGAACTCACAGGAGCCGCTTCCCTGCAGAGTAAGTGCTTGCGTTAGGAAACAGGGATGCTGAGATAGTGTTTGGGGTTGTTTAATTTAGGAAGCAGGCTGGAAAATATCCAATAAATTTCTTGGCTTTAAATAAAACCCTGGTGACATGTTTCATTTTGATTTCTGAGATTAATTAATTATGGGAAAAAAACTTAGAATTTATTTAAAGGGTCACACGGGAAAAGTCATGCACCAGTAGAGAGGGCTGGTCTGAGATTGAGGAGGAGTTTCCAAGAGTGGGTGATTGACATGTGGAAAATTACTAAGAAACAAATAATGGCTAATGCTCATGTTTTCCAAATAAGATTATTTTTGATACCACTTGGAGATTGTTAGAACCTTTACAAACATTTTTTATTTGAGGGGGAAGAGCATCACGTACACTTGAGAATGGGAAATTTTTGAACTGTTTAGCTGTGTATATACAATATAAATGCAATTTGTATGCACAATGCCTAATGTACAGAATATATAATTGTATTTATTATTTATGATGAAACAGCGGATTGTGTCATCAAGCAGCTAAACAGAAGAGAGTAAATTCAAGTGTGGTTTCACTTTCTGATAGCTACAGAGACCAGTAGATTAAAAAAGAAGGCTCCACGTAGGAAGAAATAGACCATTTTACTAGACTGAAATTGGTTACAGCAATTTAAAGTTCATACACAATTAAGCTGACCTCAAAAGATGAGCGCTGCTGAAGCATAATATTTTAAAGAAACCTACAATGTTTCTGTTGAAATGTAAGATGCATATTTATGGTTATTGGATATTAATCAAATAATACTTTACATATTTAAGGATGTGTGAAAGCCCATGATACAGACTTGTCATTACACATTATACATGTACTGTGAATTGTCACACTCTGATCCATACATCTGTGCAATTAAAATAATAATAACTAGCTTTTTGAAAGAAGTTCAAGACACAAAGATGAAAATTTATTTGTCTCTCTTCTACTTATGTGGCCATGAATAGTTTTACATATTTAATTTCCTTTTCATTTTAAAAAATAAACTGTTGGGTATTTGGGGGATTTTTCTGCCATGAATTACACCCAGAAAATGAACCGCTGGGGGGGGGGGAGAACAAACTATCAGAGAAAGATCTCATCTCTCAGGAGCTGCACTTTAGCTTCTCCATTCTCTTTCCTCAGTAGCTGGAGTTTTCTGCTAAGATAATGAAAATATGGTGAAGTCCTACGACTGGTCACATCACCATTCTCCTTCCTCAACTGCCTGTCTGGCCTGTGTCTCTCCATATCCCATCAGAACCCTTGTCTAACTTCTGATTATTTTTTAAAAGTCATCTTGATAATTTGTTCCACATATTAATTATTTCTTCTAGAAAATGGTTTAGCCATAATCTGATTCTTTTATTTTTTTTATACCCAACGGGTCTTGCCTAATCTCTCTGCAACTCCAGATTTTGCAGGTTTCTACGAATATTGCTTCACATTTTCCTACGAAAAGGATGATTTTTTTAAAAGAATTGCCATTATGCAAATGCGAGTCTTACACAAAGTCTCCTGAAATGAAGCCAAACCCGTCTCCACCATGAGCATCCGTTTAGGTAAAGAAAGCCTCAAATACACAGTGTTCTCTGTGGAGTACACGTAATAGTTTTAAGGAAAATAATCAAGAAGTTCTCAAATCTCACAAAGTAAATAACTGTGGTTTATTCCAAATTCTCACCTTTTTCAGATAGAAAACTCAGTTCTACTCTGCAAAACTTTCTTTTCCACTTAAAATGGTGTGATAAAAGTGATAAAGACCTTATTTTTCATGGTTACTCTCACACCAGTCTTATTCGATTTGTGCCAGAAATAAAACTTTCACTTTTGCACGCAGCAGTGAGTGTGGAGTGGAGCTGCCGTTCCTTCCCCCTGTTTAGGATGTGTAATTATGCAGGAGCTTCACTTCTTTGGCGCTGGGTCGGGATACAGGTGCAGTTCCTTTCCAGAGTTCACATTGTTTGCAATGTTCCAAGTTCTGATCCAAAATATACTGTATGTTTCACAAATGAAGGAAGAAGTTGCAGGCCTGGATTCTTTTTACTAATGTAGGGTGTTTTTTATGTTTTAAAAATTGCTGGGAGATCATTAAGTATTCAGTGTGCATTTTATTGACATGTTCATCACTGGTTAAGTTTGTGTTTGATCTTTCCTGCTGACTCCTGCAGGAGGAAAACCAGAATTTCTGAGAAATCCAGAAAATAGCAGGAAAAAAAAATAGTCACAGTCTTCTGTTCCTCAGTGCTAAGATCTTTTATTTTGCAGTATTTGGGTGCAGATTCCCTGTGATGAATGTTATTTATGCAGATCTAAAATGTAACAGTGAATGTTTTGCTTCAAATATTTTTAAAAAATGTATTAGAGTTTGAAACAATATCTTGCCTGTCTTCCATTTTTGACTCCCTTGGGTAGGAAGTTTTGGAAGCTACTATTTTTCCTCAAAAATCAGTCCTGGATTTGAAGATGTGGAACTGAAGGGGCAAGGGGACACTTTGAGAATAAAAGTATCTGGGGGAGTTAGTGTGGAAATAGTTTGTGGACATTGACACTGTCCTACTTATGTTCCATAGGTCTCAAGTTGCTTTGTATTTCTGCAGATTACTGAAGGAATATAAATTTCACCCTCTTAGCCACAACTTCCATAAGTTCTTATCAAAATATTTTTTACCTGTAAGGTTAATTATTGGTTTGTGACTGCTCAGAAAAAAATACTGAGACAAGAGATATTCATTGGTAGATTTACATAATGAACAATAATTCTTAAATATTTTCCAAGTGCATTTTTATTTTGAGTAAAATCATAGCAAATAAGTTCTTTCCCTTAAAATACAGAAATAGAATAATAGTAATCAAGTCTGGAAATATTTTTAAAGCATTATCCTTTATCATAGAATGTATCTATGCTTTCTAAGCCATTATATTTTAGTGCTTAATTATCAATTCTAAAGGCAAATATTTACTTCTCACAATTAAATGAACACACGTAAATTTTTATTTAAGGTTTAAAATAGTTAAAACTATTACAGGTTGGCAGGTTTGTCAATTTTTCTAAGCTATTTTGGATGGATGCATTTGTGATTTCTATTGGGAAGCAAAATAGTAAATTTTTGTTTTCATTTGGTTTGGTTTGGCTGTTGACAGTCAAGTCCTCTGCAGTGGTAGTCTGGGTACCTTCAACTTGGAATCTTCTTCATAATTTTCAGGCATATGAAAATGACACCTTATCTTGTCCTTTGCTGTTTATTTTATTTTCCTACATTCTAGTGGCTGATTCTTTAAACTAGTAATTTTTTGTAAGAAGCTAGAAAAAGAAAGAAGGGAATGTTGCTGCCAAATATAAGGGAATAAACTGTGATCCTATTTTGATAAGTAACTTGTCGACATGTGCTATAGTTTCCTAATATTACTCGATTTCTCAGTTCACTACAAAAAAATCACACTCTCTCCCACAGTACAAAAAAGTAATGTCACAAAGGTGAATTCTAAGACACATGCTGACAATAAAGAGCCGTAAGCGCAGAGTGGGCAAAAGTCCTAGCAAACTTGAAAAATATTTAACTGAACAATAATGGAGCGATGCCAAATGCTAAAAGTCACCAAAGATAATTTTAATTGTTGTAGATATAATGGTATTCAGTGAGGGCTGCTGTGGAACAACAAGGTTATTTCCTGCAAATTTCAGTAAGTTTTCTCCCAAAATAAACTCTCATTGATTGTTAAAATTACCAATTGTCCTTAATGGCAAATGGACACCAAAGCTGGCTAATAACTTTAAATATGGAGTCCCTCCTCCACATTGCTTTGTAAACACTATCTGGAGGAAAAATTAAAGACATAATGTAGCTCCGTGTTATTTTTCCCTATGGAGATATTACAAGGCTCTTATGTAAGAGAAGTCGTTAAAAAAAAATCTAAAGCAAAAACGACTTATAAACTGCATGTTGCAATTTTCCCACTAAACACAGCTTCCTCTCTCCTTTCCCTTCACTTTTTTTGGAAATGACAAGAATAAGCTATTTTTTAAAAGCTCGATTTCACTAAATTACTTACTTTCACTAAGAAAGTAATAGTGATTTGGCACACAAGATGTAACCCATGAGTAAATAAAAGTACATCTTTGGTGCTGGCCTAATACTACTAGTACAAGAAATCACTTTAGATGTTATGTTTATTTGTTACAAGAAGTTTTTTAACTCAAGGTTATAATTTTATGCATTACACTTAGTGGTCAAAGCAATTTGCATTTGTGTGTGGGCACGTGTGTGTGTTTGTACCTGTGTGTGTGTGTGTCTGTGTGTGGGGCCTTGTATGTACCACTAAGCCACAGTTCCAGCCTCTTTTAAAAATTTTTGTTTTGAAACAATGTCTTGTTAAATCACTAAGGATTAACCTTGCGATCTTCCTGCCTCCCCAGTGACTGGAACTGCAGGTGTGCGCAACTGGCCAGAGAAGGCTTTGTTCTGCTGAATTTTAACAAATTTATCTGGTCGGCTACTTATGTAAAAGTCACATAGGGAAATATAAAAATAAAGAGGGAGTCAGGAAGCAGAAAGGAGCAGAGGACTCAAACAATGGGGCCTGGGACCAGATAGAGTCCTGAAGGTCATTCTGCCATGATGTACTCCTTCAACTAGATCACACTGCCTGTTCCCATCACCTCCGAACAAAGCCACTGATTTTTTTTTTTTTTTTTTTAGACAGTGTTCCACTATGTAGCCCCGGCTGGCCTCCAACTCACAACAGTCCTCCTGCCTTAGCCTTTCAACTTCTGGGATTATACTTTTAGGTAGATTTTAATCTACCTAATTTTTTGGAATAGTTTATATTCTTAAGTCTAGAGACCTAGTGATTCCATGTGTTTATTAATTCATTTATTAATGCAATTTTTCTAATTAAGAAAGCTAACATGTTTTTATTATTTTAAAATTTGGAAAATCCAGAAAAAGGTAGAGAATAAGAATCACTGAATCCAGAGATGACTCAGAGATGACAACTGCCCATATATAAATTTATAGAATTTTTATGCATGTGCATGTACAAATATACCTTTAAATGTAAGTAGATCTTACTGCAGTCCTGGGAGCTGAGCCCAGGGACACTGTGCCACTGAGCTACGTTAGCAGCATTTTTTTATTTTTACTTTCAAGACAGGGTCTCAGTACATTGCTTGGCCTGATCTCAAATTTGTGATCCTTCTGCTTCAGCCTCCTGAGTAGCTAGGATTAAAGATGTATACCGTCATGCCCAACTGATGGTAGTTTTTGTTTGTTTTAATATTTTAGTTACCTGTTTAATATCAGTTTTTTTTTTTAAGACTGAAAATTTAAAATGGACTCCCACTGTACTTGGATGCCATAATGATTTCCATTATCCTGGGATACTTAAAGAATTTTTTCTATTTCCTTTCCTTTCCTGTCCTTTCTTTTTCTTTTTTGAGATGGGATCTCGCTTTGCAGTTCAGGCTGACCCTGAACTCACTATGTAGCCCAAATTGGCCTCTAACTCACAGCAATAGGCCTGCCTCTGCCTCCTGAGTTCTGGGTTTATAGGCATGAGACAGCACACCCAGCTAAAGAGTTTTCTTTAATTTTTTTTTTTTAACCTTGTGGGATCTCCAGCATTCAATTATACATGTTTGTGAGGGAGAATTCTAGTATGTTCTATTTAAGTATTCTTTTTAAGAATGCTTGGTTTTAAGCAAAAACATTTATTTGAGGCCTTGCATGTATCAAAATTATGCCTTAAATTCATGTCTCACAAAGATTAAAGTAAGAGAAAACTTCTATGAGGCTTAGTCTTCTCAAACAAGTAATTAAACATGGAAGTAATTTAATACAATTACCAGAGTTTGCCAATGAAGAGCTTCAACGTTTAGTCATTCTTTTGCATTCTCTTATATAGAATGCATTCTCAAATGTATTCTGTAGTCATATTATACTGGGCACCAAAAGACAAATACCACATGTTCTTACTAGTATGTGGAAGTTAAAGTAGAGTAGTGGTTATTAGAGGCAGGGACTGGGAGCTGGGAATGGAGAAAGGCTGGGTAAGGGGTACCAAGGTACAGTTAGGGATACTTTCTACAGAGCTCTACTAGGGTGGGGTGGCTACAGTTGGTAGTAACTTCCTGTATATCTCATCTTATTTGTGGATTTTGGTGCTAGGGATTGAACCCAGGGCTGCACATGTGATAAGCACATGTTCTCCCACTGAGCTACCCGCCTGCTCTCTATTAAATGCCGTAAAAAGAACGAGAAAAGAAGAGTTTGAAGGTCGGCAACACAAAGAAGTAATAAATGTTTAAGAAGCAGAGTGTTCATTCCACTGATTTAATCATTACACATGTGGAGAGGGGGAAAATTATCACATCATGCACCATACATATGTGCAATTAACGCATGTCAACAATTTTAACAAGTAAGGGCTGAGACGTAGCTTAGTGTTAGCAGATTTGCTTAGCATGCACAAAACCCTGGGCCCCATTCCAAGCAATGTGGGTGAAAAAACGAATTAAAAAGGAGCTGGGCTACATGTGCCTTTAATCTCAGCTGTTCAGAAGGCTGAGGCAGGAGGACTGCAAGTTTGAGGCTGGCCAGAGCAACTTAGAAAAGTTCTATCTCCAAAACAAACAAATAAAAAATGATTTAAAACTAAAGAAAATGTCTACACTCATTAAAAAGAATGGTTATCCAAAGCACACCAGAAAAAATGTATGCATCAGGAAAAGAAAAACTTGTGTACATATTTTAATACTAAATTTATGGAGACATCATGAAATTAATACAAGTTACCTTCACCTCTACAATTATAAGAGGTGGTCAAAGTGGTGACCATTAGCTTCTGGACATTATTAGTATGGCCAACTGCCATACTGTAATACTATACACGAATCATATATGTGTGTATACTTTTGGGGAGGAAGACTCTGTATACAGTCTAACATGAAAAAAGTTGGTAAGTAAAAAATTTACAGGCCAGTGAATTTCAAGGACTTTATCGTAAATGATGATACATGTGTATACATGTTATGTTTGGGAACCAAGTGTCCCTCAGAACACTGAGTTGCAGGCTTTGTTGGTGCGGGCTTTGGATAGCAGACTAGATCACAAGCTCCAACTTTAGCAGCAGACTGATCCACTGATGAGATTATAATTCAGTGGCATTGCCGGGACGGTGGTGCACGTCTGTAATCCCAGGAGTTGAAAGGCTGAGGCAGGAGGACTTGTGAGTTGGAGGCCAGCCGAGTCTACATAGTGAGACCCTCTCTCAAAAAAATAATCATCATCATAATAATTCAGTGGCTTTGTTGGGAGGTGATGGGAACAGGCAGTGTGGCCTCGCTTTAGGGAGTGCATCGTGGCAGAATGACCTTTAGGACTCTATCTGGTCCCAGGCCCCATGTTTGAGTCCTCTGCTCCTTTCTGCTTCCTGGCTCCCATGAGGTAAGCAGCCTTCTTCTTCCAACCCTCCCTCCATTTTGACTCACTGTTTCAGGGTTTTCAAGCTCTGCTCAGCCTTCTGGCCTATGGAGAGGCAGAAACGATCAATGCCACCGAAGTATGTTCAAGTTGTCTATCTCAAGTACATTATCTCAGCAAAGAAAAGCCACCTAACAGTACGCTGAAGTGTGTATGTACAGAAGTGCCCATGTTTGCTTCTTTATAAACAAACAAACAAACAAAATGGATTCTGGAGATATCTGTGTTCCTTTCAGCAATATTAGAGTCCCACATTGGTGGAGGAAATTAAGGTGATCTAACACCATATTACCATTTAAATTACCCCTTATTACTGTAAATCCTAGTGTTGTTGAACTGGGCCTCAGCCTGCCGGGTGAGTGCCTCACCACTGCGCAGAACCCCCAGGCCTGCTAATCACTCAGTAACTACCTCATCTCTCCCAAGGAAGCGTCTAGAGAGACACAGAGACTGTCCTTGGCGCTTTCCCTCGCTGTGTCCCGGGAGGCCCACGTATGTCTTCCTTGACTGTCTGACATGATGACTGGAGTGTGATTGAGAAGCCCCAGTTCCACCAGGCCAGCAAAACTATTATCTTTTGGACAGGAATCTACACAGCCCTGAAAATGGATTTCATTACAAGTCCTTATGATGAAATTATAAACACTGGAATTAATCCCTCTGTCTAGTATAATTAAGAAGAAGCTCATTTAAATAAAGTTTAGCCATGCTTGGCATATATTTTTTGAAAATAACTTCTGGAAGAACTGAAAGTAGTAATTATGAGGCCCATAGCGGGATGTGGACCTCCCAGATATATTCTGGCCTAACTCCTAAAATGAAAGTAGATAAGCAGTGAGCTTATTAATTAATCTAATTAATTAATTAATTTTACCGGGGAGGATATTCAGGGCCTTAAAGGAATGCTAAGCATGTGCTATACCAATGCGCTGAATCCCCAAACCAATTCCTCCTTTTCTTGTTTTTGTTTTTTGAGATGAGGTCTTGCTACCAAGCCCAGGTTGGCCTCAAGGAACTTGAGGTGATCCCCCTACCTCAGCCTCCTGAGTGCTCGGATTACAGTCCTGTGACGCCACACCTGGAAATCCCTTCATTCTTGAGATTGTCTCACATTTAATTGCCTCTTTCTCTTTAGCTTATGATCATGGGCAAATTTTTTTATTATAAAGACAAAAATACACAGAAGCAAAAAGACTCCTTGTGTAGAACTGTATGTCCTTGTGGCGTTCACCCGATGGCAGGCATTTCTAGGGAGCCACCAACCTTCTTTGCCTGCCTCTCCTTATCAGTGTTGGTGACCGGCAAGGGCTAAGAGCTGGACTCAAGGGTTGGTGGAACCAGATCTGTCATCCACTTGCATAGCACCCGTCGAGGTGTTTCTGTACCTCAGTTTCCTCGCTTGTTCTCTGAGGAGGGCATTATTATTGACAACGACACCGCCTTGTCAGAGGACGGTAGTCCGCAGCAGTTCCCCCACCCTGGTGCCCGGGCCGCTTCCTCCCGGGGCTCAGCGCCTCCCGTAGTGCTGCCTTCTCTCCTCTGCTCTCCAGGCCTTTGAGACTCCTCTTCAGGGACAGACTCCATCTATCCTTAAAGCTTGTGTTCTCCTACAGCGGCTCCTCATCCTCTCCCCTTTGTGGCCATCTCATCCCCTCAGTGACAACACAGCGGCAGCCAGGCTCCAAGGCTGCAGGGCTGCGTGGCCCGTGGTCTGTAGATGTCTCCCCGTGGACATCGCTCAAACCAAACACCCCATTTGTCTCCAGCGATGCCTCCTGGGTGCTTGGACTCATCCTCGCCAGTGAAATGGTTAAAAGGTTTTTTTCCTGAAGAGCCCTTGGATTGTTTCTTCTTGGTCACTTTGTCTGGCTGCATTCTACTCACGCTTCAGAATCAATCTTGGTACCCGCCGGGGGGCATCAACTTGTACAGGGCACTACCTGTAGTGCCCTACAATGCTGTTTTCATGTTTTGTAGTCTATTGTGAAAAGCCACAATACAGTTAATCACCAGGTGACTTTTTTGTTTGTTTGTTTGTTTAAGGTTTTTTGAGACAGGGTCTCGCTTTGTGGTTCAGGCTGGCCCTGAGCTCAGCCTCCAACTTACATCACAGCAATCCTCCTGCCTCTGCCTCCTGAGTGCTGGGATTGCAGGCGTGAGCCACCACACCCGGCACTGTGGGATGTGGTACTGGTTGCTGCTGGGCGTGAGTCTCCACGCCCAGTATGGTATGTGGTTACCAGGGATTGAACCCAGGTCCTTGTGCTTGCAAGACAGGCGCCAGAACCACTGAGCTAACTCCCCGGCCCACCAGGTGACTTTTTAGATCTTTGCCTACACTGTATTTTTATTGTTTGTATTACCTGGGTGTTGGGGATGGAACCTGGAGACTCCATGGCTGAGCAAATGTGTTAACACTGAGCTACACTTCCTTTAAAAAACCAGAACAAAACAAAACAAAACAGGCTCCCTAACAGCAGAATTAATTCTGGAACCAAACCTAGGCCTTTTGCTTTTACTACCTGGACAAGCGCTCTACCACCGAGCTGCATCCCTGAACCGGAAAGCCGAATTTCATCTCCATCCTGACCAATGGGCAGAGCAGAACTGCTCTGTCTCAATGGAAAGGGGAGCGGTGGCCCAAGAATGTTCCAAGTCACTTACCTCAGAGCAAAGCTGTTCCCTGATAGTTAAGAGTTAACTCCTTCCTGGAGTACGGGAGCCTGGCCAAGTCAATAAATCACTGTTTACTGACTGCCAATGTTTCCCCACATACTGAGGAGGCTTACTATTTCCATTGCTTGCTGAGAGTAACTTTTCCGTGAGAATGTAAGGATTCTTTCATAAGATAGCCTCTGAAATGATGACTTTCAAATATTTGAAAAGGCAACTCTCTGTCTCAAATGGGACTTGGACTGTATAACTCATGCAACAGAAAACAACGTTAGGATCTACCTAAAAGTGAAAGTGCTAGAAAATGTTTTACAATTCACTATCTCCAACCTTCCCATCAAAGCAAGGAGTCTCACGTTTTATTTATTTATTTATCAAGTCAGGGTCTCACTATGTAGGATTCCCTGGCCTTGAAGGTACTGTGTAGCCCAGGAACTTGAGGTGATCCTCCTGCTTCAGCCTGCTGAGTGCTAAGATTATAGGCAGTGTCCCAAAATGCATAATGCTTCACATATTTTCATGTACAGAAGAAGCACCTGAGCAGGGGAAAGAGAGAGAACTACAGCTGGGGACGAGGAAGAGAATTTGACAGTGAAAATGAAAACTTAATAGTACCAGTTTGGGTACTCCTGACATTTCGGACTCTGGTGCTCAACCAAGTGGTCCTAGGAGTCCAACAAGCCTGGATTTCACCTCCCTAGAGACAGATAATCAAACCAAAACCAAACACTAAGATTTGATGTACATCCTTATATGAGAGCCACTGAACACTAATTAAAAATAGAAACATTTTTGAGTGATGGTGAAAGTTAGTAGTTCAAGAATAAATATTTCTTTCACAAAGCATGGTGGTGCATGCCTATAATTCCAGCACTGAGGAGGCAGAGGCAGGAGGATCGGCTCAAGTTCAAGGCCACCATGGGGAACATAGTGAGTTTAAGACCAGCCTGAAATAGCGAGAGACTCTATTTCAAAAAACAAAACAAAACAACAACCAATGAAGTAAAAAAACAAAAAGTGTAAATACTTCCTTTGTAAGCAACAAAAAAAGTTCTGAAGAAAATTATTGATTTGAAACATTACAAGTGGCTAACACCAGAACCAAACGTTGTTACTTTACCAGAATTCTTAATTTCTCTTGGTGGTCCAAAGGCACCTGCAGTGTTGTTGGCTCGGAAAGCCTCCCTTCTAGAATGTGAGTGGAGTACAGGCCTGCTAAGTGCTGTGGTTATTAGCTGCTGTCTGATCTTTCGGCAGTATAGATAGGCCAGCTTGCTCTTTAGTCCCTGATTCATTTCCAAACATTTATTCAGTATCGACCACAGCCTGGGCACTTTACAGTTAAAGAACAAGGCTTTGAGGCTTTCTTCCTGTTTCCAGTGGTGTTATTTCCAACACAGTGATTCACTAAATTCGGGCTGAGTCACTGATTAAATTTAGTGTTGAAAATACTATTATTTGAGCTCTTTTGAAACTCATGTAGGCATGCTGTCAGAAAGGCACTGTTAGAATAAGTAAGAGTTAGGAAATCCCTCTGGCTGGTTGGTGCCTAAGCGATGTCAAACGTAAAAACTCAGTGTTGAACAATATAGTAAATCTTCTTTAGACAACAAAAGCCAAAGTGAAGGAACTGTGCAACTCACACTTAAACTAGAAAAGTGCTTTGTAGGATTAATTGGATAATTTTCAACCCCACTTGCTAGAAGAGGTCTAAAGAGTATTTGATTCTCGAAAATAATACCTAGAGGTAAGCCACGATGATATAAAAGTAAGTTAAATACTTGGTTTCTAATACAAGGTGGTGGGCTTGGAAATTTATGTTTATTTATCCACTGTTCCTACTGATAAGGCCATGAAAATGACCAAGGTTACTGTGGCGCCCTTCTCTGTGGTGAAGCAAACAGTACCCCTTGTCAGGGTGGAGGGGACCCAGTGAGACTCTGACGGCTGCAGGATCAAGAGTTCGGTGGAAATGACAGATAAAAGCAGGCTACCCCTCTTCAGTCTGTGGGGTAGAAGTAGTCCTTTTCATCTAAGCATCACAGTACTTCATTCTTTTTTTCCTTTTTTCCTGGTGATGAAAGGTCTGGAACCTAGGGTTTATACGAGGCCCTTCCACTGGGCTGGGCTGTACTCCAAAACCCTTTATTTCTTTTTCTGTTTTCTCTATGTATATATTATATATACACACACACACATAAATAGACATAATATATATTATATATAGATATATAAAAATACGTAAATCTATAGATATATAAAATATATATAAATATATAGATATACAATATAGATTGAGATCACCTCAGTGAGACTGACCCAGGATTATAGACGGGCAGCGGCGGAGCTCAGCGCACAGCACTTGCCCAGCATTCGAGTCCCACACGGAGCCCAGGGGGCTCCCAAGGTCAAGTCTCATGGAGGGACTCAGTGCCTTCAGGGTCATCCCAGGCTGACTTGGGGGCTGGGGGAGGGTCTGTTAGCCCCCTGGCGCTTGTCCTTTCCTTCTGGCATTTAAGAAAGGCCTCTTTGGGGCACAACATCTCTCGTGAAAAAGGAGACCAGAACATTCTGGGACTGACAGTCCTCACAGGAGCGGCCTGGCTGGAGTCGCTCTAACAGAACCCCGGTCCTGAGCTTTCCTCCTGAGAACTTCTCAGCCCCAAGCTGCTCAGAACCGAAATGGGGTGTCAACACCGCTCTAAAGGATTAGAAGGAAAGTGGGCACCGTGGCTACTTACTCAAAGCAAAATTATATTTCTAAAAATAGAAAGGTTCCTATCAAACTATGGAAGGCTCCTGTCAGTAGTTGGGCCTTGGGGTTTACACAAATGGACCCTTGTCAGTTTGGTAGACAAAGAGGATAAGAATGCCCTCCTCGAGGTGGTGTTGTTGGTGGCATTACTAGTGCTCCAGTAATACAGAAGGGGATGGCGTTATGACAGGGAAGAGGAAGCCAGCCCGGCCCTCACAAGCGAGCTGTCGAATGTGGGGAGATGGAGCATAAAGGAGTGAAAGTTAAAGGAAGTAAGGCAGTGAGTGAAAAGCAGCATGGTGAGAAATGCAGTCAGGTGTGTAGCGCAGTGGTAGAGGGGCTTCCCTGGCATGCACAAGGCCCTGGGACCACTCCTTAGCACCGAAAAGAAAAGCAGGACAGAGCAAAGGACACTGTTGCGCCACTTGATGCAGCCACATTTGAATTACTTCCTTCATACGTAGTAGCCGAGGATTCACGCAGGATCCAGCATGGGTCACTGCTTTACTCAGCTTCATATAGTGATGTCCAGAGAATCTGGGAATAAAAAGACTAAATGAAGCTTCTGCTGTGAGGGCACTTATATCTGAGGGAGGGAGAGGAGGTGCTTCCATAGCAAACTAAACAGAAATGAGTAGACCAGAGACCACACTCAGGGTAAAGAGCAGAGGGGCAGGATTGCCCGGCTGCATCAGTTTCCGAGACCGAAGAGATACAGGGGAGATGAGGCGCTGCATTCTGCCCAGCCCTTTCCCTGTGAGCCCCCCGATCCTTCCTTAGGGTCCAAACAAGGAATAGGAACTCAGGACTCACTTGGTTCCCCCAAAGTTTAGGGAACCAATCTGTGTTGTAATCAGTTCCTGGCACGGGGACACATTTTGTTCTTCTTTGTTTTGTTTTTTAGCAACTGAATCTCTCTGGGACCAGGTCCCGAGGTGCTCCCCACTGAACAAGTTTGTGTCCCAGGTCCTCTGACAATGAACACCCTTTATTGCTTCCCAGTGACAGGGCTGGTGACTGGAGAAACCTTTCTGATAAACCCAGACTATTCCAGAGCAAATCATTCTTACCCAGTTTTAAATCAAAGAAATAAGAACAACACTGGCAGCTGAATCGTCTGAGGGTAAAATGTGTCACCTGGCATTTTGGAATGACCCAGGAAGGAGCTGCCAAGGGACAGCATGGATTAAACCAGACAGCCCCTGGCTAGAATTTAACCCTTCAGTAAAACATTCAAATTGTGTTTTCACCATAAGAACTGACACAATAGGGCTAGGGATTTAACTCAGTTGTTCCATCATCTGCCTGGTAAGTGCAAGGTCCCGAGTTCCATCCCCAGTACCACACACCACAATGCTGGGCGTGGTGGCTCACACCTGTAATCCCAGCACTTGGGAGGCAGAGACAGGAGGATTGCCCAGAGTTCAAGACTAGCCTGGGCTACATACTAAGCTCAGGGCCAGCCTGAACTACACAGTAAGACCCTGTCTCAAAAAACAAAACAAAACAAAAAAACTGATAACGCTGAACTAGGTGCCTCCCTCTAGTTGTAAGAAACACTGGTGGAGTTTGAGGTGGTGTTTCCATCTTATTCTCATCAATGAAATTCAGAGAATCCCTTGGAGTAGAGCTTGAGTGTCCTAGTCAAGGCTACAAGAACAGGACCACAAATCAAATCTCTTTGCATTAGACCAATACTTAAAACAAAATTCTTCACAGGAAAAGGCAGAAAGCAGCGTAGCTTGCCATTTTGAAGTAATCACGGGTATTCTTCCAAACTTCTGCTCACTCAGTCTCCTCTTTTCTGACACCTCGAAGTTAATTGGCTACACGGGATAGGGCCACTTGTGGGGGGATGGGAGAGGAAAATTGAGAGAGTAAGGCAATGATTCTCTTCTTATTCCTGAAAATCAAAAGTAGTTTTGAATCTTTAAAATGTTTTCAAACCATTGAAAGCTGAGCATTTAAATAACCTAACTCAAAGTTGTTAAAATCACCATGTGGGATTTTCTTGGAATTAAATATCACTATTGGAGGTACAGCATACATGTCACATGCACCAATCCCAGGGTCCCATCCCCAGCCTTGTACATGCACAAAATTCACAAATGTTTTAAGATTATAAAAAAGAATGTTTTAAAAAGTAGATGAGCAAAAATAAAAGGAAGTATTTTATGCACTATCAAAGGAAAGAAAGAAGAAATGGCTTTAAAGTTATATTTCTTTCTCTTTTTCTGTTTGTCTTTTTTTTTTTTTTTTTGGTACTGAGAGTTGAACTTGGGACCTTGTGCTTGTGAGGCAGGCACTGGAACCACTGAACTAAGTCCGTGGCCCAATTATGTTTCTTCCATTTTTTGCAAATTACATTAAAAAGTTGTAAGATGAGGCGTTAAGAAAAACAAAATGACAGGCTGGGGATTTAGCTCAGTGGTTCCAGCGCCTGTCTTGCAAGCTCAAGGACCTGGGTTCGACCCCCGGAAACCAAATACTATGCTGGGTGTGGAGACTCATGCCCAGCAGCAACTAGTATCACATACCATAGTGCCGGGCGTGGTGGCTCACGCCTGTAATCCCAGCACTTGGGAGGCAGAGGCAGGAGAATTGTTGTGATGTGAGTTTGAGGCTGAGCTCAGGGCCAGCCTGAACTACAAAGCAAGACCCTGTCTCAAAAAGAAAAAAAAACCAAAATGTCAATTAGCTATACTCTCTGTGCTCTTTTGTTTGCTTCTTCTTTTTTTTTGCAAATTTGTTTCATTTGTTTGTTTGTTTGTGTGTATGCTGGGAATGAAACACAGGCTCTGTGTGTTATAGGCAAGGCTCGACCAGTAAGCTACATGCCAACCATACTTACTGAATCTAATTAAAACATTCCTTAATTTTTATTTATAGGCAACCACTCAAAACAAAAATAAGTGCTGAGTTAGAGAGAATGATACAATGAAAAGAGAATGCAATCAGTATTCAAAAGCCTTAGCTTTGTCAGTTAAGAGCTCATAACAATCAATAGACTAGTCATTTGATAAAAGAAGAAAAGGACCTTAATAAAATTCAGACTAACATGAGGGTGTTACAGGTATAATTTCATAGCTGGATTTAAAAATCACATGTGGGAACATGTTAGAGTCGTTCAGAAAGTGCACGTATCCGTGGAAGTGCATGCGTGCATGCGTGTGCGTGTGTTTGTGTTTTTAACCTGTCCAGCATGTTGAACTGGTTATAATTTTTAAATTACACTTGATCTCCTAAATCTGTAGGGAATTTATTGTGTGTAGGATTGATCAGTGATGCCTCAGGTAGCGAGGAGGAGTGAATGGCGGCCCAAGTGTGCAGGCCACCGGAAGCAGCGATCCCTTCGGACGCCTGGACGCACACCACACTCACTTTCCCAGGTGCATCTGGAGAGAGGCCAAGTACCCTTTTCATGCCAAGGCCCTGTTCTGGGAGCCCTTGGGAAATGGCAGGTCTCTGCTATGATCTCTCACTTCTTTAAGAAGTAGTGTAACACTCAGCACCTGAGTCTAGGGTGAGGCTCATTTCGGTACAGTCACAGTAAAATGGGAAGCAATGCCACTCTGATCACCAGAGCTAGACTTCCTTCCCAATCGGATAAACACCGCGTGGATTATGAACTGGGAACAAAGTTCTGCTCTGGAGGGAAAAGTTAGCATGTCTGTAAATCTCAAAGGAAATAAACACTGAGCATTCGCTGCAGAGAGAGAGCCAGCATTTGGACGGGAAGGGATGGCTGTGGCTGTGGAAAGCGGAGTCGGCTGGAGCCCCATGTGGGCCCACAGGGCTGTGCGCTGCGGCGGGGCGGAGGCCATGTGCTCACTGTCATCTCAGCCCAGCGCCTCACGGAGGGCCTGGCACAAGATGATCACTCAGCAGATGCTTGTGCAATGAAATAACTCAACGATTGGGAGTGAATACAGTGTCTCCCCAGCTTTTACAAATGTGGCTCACAGTTAAGATTTCCGTTTTACACCAACTCCTAGTACACACACACACACACACACACACACACATGACTAAAATCATGAAGCAGCTTTCTTTAACACAGGCGCTACCTTGGGATAGTTTGCTTTCTATTCTGACATGACTTGAATTTTAAAAACATAACTTATGACCTCCTAACAATTAACTCAATACCGAGCTAAGGCAAGGTATTTGAATTATATTATTTCATTTTACATTGCTCAGCCTGTTCTATTTACAGATTTCACTAACCAGAGATTGAGTTTTTTAAATCACACATTTTTCGATGCAGAAGAGTATAGGAAATGTTCAGACCACCTCCAGGTTTGCACCATTCGTGAATTCAGTGTGTGGAATTCCCCTTAGCCAGTGTTGGTGAATTATGGGAATTTCCCCACCAAAGGCAAATTGGCCCTTTGACTCACACACAAAATCGAACCCCAAATGGACTGCAGGTCTAATGTAAGAGCTAAGCTAAATTCTTAGAAGAATATTTAGGAGCAAATAACTCATGGCTTGGGATCCATCACTGTTGATGCCAAAAGAGAAAGCAGGTAAAATGGACGCCATTGAAGCTTTAAAGAAATTCCCTGTGCTTAAAATAACATCATCCAGAAAGTTAAAGGACATCTTACAGGATAGGAGAAAATATGTGCAGATCATATATCTGATAAGGGACTTGTATGAAGAATATGTAACTAGTGGTTACAACTCAATAAGAAAACAAGCAAAGGTTTCAAATAGATTTATCCTCAGAGAAGACATGCAAATGGCCAACAGATACATGAAAAATGATCAATGTGATTAATAAGACAGAAAATGCAAATGCAAACAATGGGGTATTACTTTGTACCCATGCAGATGGCTAACATCAAAAAGACACTAATGCTGTCATAGGTGTGGGGAAAGTAGAATGCTCATGTGTCACCAGTAGGACAGAACGGTGCCATTGTATATACTCGACAGCCAAGGAGCCTTCTGAAAATGTCCCCCAAACCATAGTTACGACATAGTGTGGTGTGCAGAGCTGTAATCCCAGCGCTCAGAGGCTGAGGCAAGAGGATTGCGAGTTTAGAAGTCTGAGCCCACCCTAGGCAACTTAGTGACTTAGCAAGACCTTGTTTCAAAATAAAGAGAGAGAGAAAGAGAGACAGAGAGATAGAGAGAGAGAGAGAGACAGAGAGACAGAGAGAGAGAGGGAGAAAGTCTGCTGATGTAGCCCAGTGTCAAAGCACTGAGTTCAATCTCCAGCACAACAAAGACAAAACAACCAAAAACATCATGTGATCCAGCAAATCTGTCCCGGGTATAGACCTAAGAGAAATGAAAATATTTACACACATAACCGTGCACATGAATGTTCATAGCTGCATTAGTCATAATAACAAAAAATAGAAGTAGGGGCCGGGGAGTTAGCTCAGTGGTTCCGGTGCCTGTCTTGCAAGCGCAAGGGCCTGGGTTCAATTCCCCGGTAACCACATACCATACTGGGTGTGGAGACTCACACCCAGCAGCAACCAGTACCACATACCACAGTGCCGGGCGTGGTGGCTCACGCCTGTAATCCCAGCACTCGGGAGGCAGAGGCAGGAGGATTGCTGTGATGTGAGTTTGAGGCTGAGCTCAGGGCCAGCCTGAACCACAAAGGGAAACCCTGTCTCAAAAAACCTAAAAAAAAAAAAAAAAAAAAAAGAAGTAAACTGCAAGTTTGGATGGGTGAATAAGCTAAATGTAGAGCACGCATGTACCCCATGGGGAATGGTTTACATACCGGAGGGAGGAAATGCTGGTACAAATCACGGTGTAGATGTGCCTGGGAAACATCACGCCAAGTGAGAGAAGCCACAGACGACCTTCTACTGTACGATCCCATTGGTAGGAAATACCCTGAGCAGGGCATTGGACCAGGACACAGAGATCTGGGATTGGCCAATGGCTGTGTTCCTAAGGAGGAAGTTCTCTCTGGAGTGTTGAAAATGTGCTAAAATTAGATGTGGTGAGGGCCACACAACGTTGTCAGTAAGCTGAAACTCTCTGAATTGTGTATTTGACGTGTGGTATTTAAATTTTATATTGTACAAATTATATCTCAATAAAGCTGTTTTTTAATACGTGGATTAGAACTGTGGGATGAATAAGGGATAGGAAGCCCCTAGCTGTTCGTGTGTGTGGATGTCACCTGAGTCAACCTGACCTCGTAAATGACAAGCAAGGAAATAAGGTCTTTCGCGGTTGGCCCAATGGTCTCCACCCACGGCTCTTCACTTAGTTGTTTAGTTTTAATTTTTATTCGCAGGGCCGACATTGCCATGCCTTGTGTGACGTAAGTCCCACATATCTCAGTTCTTTCGTCCTCCCCTCCCCGCTCTCCTCCTCTCGCTCCATCTCTCCTCTGGCCTTCTTTCCTATGATCGTTTATTTTGCTCTTTCACGTATTTATACTCAGGGTTTCTCACATAAGAGAAACCGTGCCATATTGAAGCTTGTGTGTCTGATTTCTTTCCCTTGACGCAGTGGTGTCAAGGTGCTCCATTTTCCTAGAGGACCGAGCGTACCCTTCAAGGCGAAGTAGCACGCCTGGTAGGGGATGGGGCGGAGGCCTTGAATCTGAGGCCCCGCCGAGCCGGGGCGGGAGGCCGTGAACCCCCGCGCGGGCTCCTCTTCGCCTCCTCGGGCGGCCGGACCGAGCGCCCCGCACCGGCCCCCGGGCGCGTCCGCAGCCGGGTGAGACGTGCGCGCGGGCGGCGCGGCCCGAGGACCGTCGAGGCGGACGCGGGCGCAGATGCTGCGGGGTCGGAGCGAGCCGCGCCCGCGCCTCCCGGTCGCCCGGCGCGGTCGAGGGTGCGGCGTCCGTCCGGAGGGGGCGGGATCGCCGGTCCGGGCCGCTCGGGTCGCCTCCCAGCGGCGGCCGCGCGCAGCGAGCCCCGGCGGGCGGGACGCGGGGGCCGGGCCACTGTCGCCGGCGCACCGTCGCCTGCCCGGCCCGCCGCGCCGGGACCCGGACCCACACCGGGACGACGACGGGACTGAGGACGCGCGGAGCCGAGCGCGCGAGGTCAGAGTCGGGGCGCGGAGGGGGCGGGCCGGGCCCGCGGGGTCAGGGCGACGGTCCCGGCCGGCACGCACGAGGCGCGCTCGGGCTCGGGGGAGGACTGGCCGTGCCCGTCGGGCCGGGGCGCCGCGCTGGGGCACTCGGGCGCCCGCGAGGCGGCCCAGGTCTCCGCGCCCGGAACCAGGCGGCGGCCGCGCGGGAACAGCCGGGGCCAGCCTCCGCCGGGGCGCGCGAAGCGTGTCCGTGTGTCCGTGTCCGTGCGTCCCTGTGCGCGTGCCAGTGCATGTGTGTGTGTGAGCGCGCGCGTGCACGCCCGTCCCTCCGCGGGTCCTGCCCGTCTGTCCGTGTGTCTGTGCGGAGCGTGTGCAGGGCGCAGGGCGCAGGGCGCTGCGCGGTGCCCGGTCCGGGTGGAGCTGTGGGCGCAGCTCCGCCCCCCTCCCCCGCTGGCAGGTCCCACGCGCCGCAGGGGCTGCACGGTGGGCTCGGGCCGGAGTCACGTTAGGGACCCGCACAGGGACAGGCCCGGAGCCGCGGCCGGTGCGAGTGGGAGGGGGCGTGCGGCGCTTTAAGCCCCAGTGTCGGTGTCGGGGAGGAGCCTGAGGAGGAGGCCGACGCTGGGAGTAACCGAAGTGCTGCTTTTATATAAGGGCAGCTGGTAGGTAAAGAAGGGGCCTTTACCTCTGCGGGTGACCAGAAGGCTGCGTTTCCCAATTCTTCCCGTAATTCCCAGCCTCAGGTGAGTCGGTGCCCTGTACTCACAGTCTGTGCGAATGTGTTGTGAGCTGCTGAAAACTTGCAAAAGATTCTTACTGATCTACCATCCTTAACTTTGCAGCGTTCTCTTACAATAAAAATGTGATTCACTTGGGTCGGAGGCTAATGAGAAGGAAAATCGCGACAATTATTTCAAGAGAAAAACAGTTAAAGAATAATAATCTGTCATGAAAAAAAATCTAAAGTTTTCCTACTTTCAAGATTAGGGATGAAGTGGAAATTCAATTTGTGTTAACTCTCTCTCTCTGAAAAACCAAGCTAGACAAAGCGATGAACCTAGCAGTATGATAGCTGTGCTAAGAAAATCCTGGGTTTGGAAGTACATGGCTGTAGTGCCAACTGTTTGAGCTTTTTTTTTTTTTTTTTTTCCTTTTTTAATCATTCATGAAACAAATTGTTAACTGGAGTTATTAAGAGAGCAATGAGTAACCAGCTCCGGGACCTGGGCAGGTCGCCGGTTGGTCTCAGGTGTCCTGTGGCCTGGTGCTCCGTGGCTGGAGCCAGTACATGGGGGAAGGCGAAGCAGGTGGGCACAGGGCTTCCCACAGAAACCCCTGCTCTCCTGAAAGCTCGACAGACTTACGGCGTCCTGGTGATTCATAGATGCTAACAATCTATCTTCAAAATGATCTTTCAAAAGATTCTGCTAAAGTAATTTGGGGGTCCTGTTCTTTCACTCAGGCACTCTGTGGCCTTAATTATGATACATTAGTATTTATTTTAACATTTGAAAACCTTGAAACTTAGGTCGTGTTATCCAGAGTGAAGCGTGTTGTAAACCTAGCCGTTTTTCTTTTCCCATGTAATTCATATTTTTTACCTTTATTTAACTTATGTAATGTCTGGTATTTAATTTTCTGATGATCACATCATCACTGAAAAGATCTGAAAATCGATTGTGACCATTCTGTGTATTACAGTTCCCTGGAAGAAAAATTAAAACATTGAAATTTTTATTTTTAGACAAAAGCTCTTTTTTATATGTAAAAACTTGTTTCTAGCTCTTATAATAATTCCTATAAAACCAAGGTGTTGGTGAAGTATAAGGTTTTGGAGAATTCCAGGTTGAAAACTTTTTAGGTCTTATCCCTTTATATTTGAGAGAATATACTTTCCTTTTTAAAAAATTAAAGTGCATCATATTCTTTATTGAACTTGGGTGTTTTGAAACTGTTTACAATTATTATTTTTAATAAATACAATATTTCCTTTGAGGGGGCTCATTATCTTAATACTTCTATGTATTTCAGAAATACTTTGTAAAAGACTCTAGATGATATCTTTTTGAAAATCACACTGTTAAGTTCAAATCCCGGTGACACTTAAAATATACACAAGAGAAGAAGTGTGATTTTAGAAGTGTGAAATAGAAATGGATTCCTGAGCCGGACTGCTTGTATTTAATCAATAGGTTATATAAACAAATCCTTATATTTTCGCTTCTCTAATTCTCTGAAAATAAAGATTTTGAGCATTCGCTGGTGAGCTGATGCTGTGTGGAAGCTATGTACACCGCTGTGAAGACACAAAGCATTAGTAACACATTTCATTGAGTTTTTCAGATTGTGAAATGGTTATTAATAACAGGAAACTTCTATGAAGCAGGGAAACTGTGTTAAGATAATGTTTTCCAAATGTTTCATGTATCCTGGCCCATTTTGTCACTTCTCCCACAGGATCTGTACAAGCTGAGGACATATGACACAAAATATGGGTCATTCCGACTTATACATGTCTTTCTGTTGAATGTATTGTCACTTGAATTTGGGGATATGCTATGTGTTGTAAGATGTGGAAAATATACTGGAAGAAATTTTTGCTTTCATAGGATTCCATTAAGTAAAGATTTGATGGAGAGGATTTTTGTTAAAATCACTAGTCAGAAAAGTTGATCTAAGTCACTAGATTATATACATAAACACATGCTTCTCATGTTGTTGAGCTGAACTTCTAACATGTTTTTCTTACTTTTAGTGGCAAATTTCTCCCTTGTCTATTTCTTAATTCTCTTCATGCCTAAAGGACAGTAGTGATTACTTACAAAACTTTTTCCAAACTGATCTAATTGATTTCACTGAAACCTAGCAAGGTCGGTAAATATCAATCTCCGAAGCTTAGATAGCCACATATTACAGAACATATCATACTTTAGTTAGTTTTAGAGCCTATGTATATGATGAAAACTCATTTTAGGATTTAAAAAATTTCTTTGTCGGTTTGTTTTCTGCTATTTGTATTTCTCACAGTATAGAAGCAAATTTGAGAGTGTTATACGGTATGTATTTTAAGGTATATTTAATAAAAACAAGTTTTAATTTTTGTCATAATTAGTTTCTTGGAAAGAAATCTCAAATACGATACGCTATACTTTGGAAAAAACTGATAATAGATGTTAAGATGACATCTAGCATTGAAAAAATATATGCTGAAATTATAATTTTAATAAGTGGGTTTATGGGGCTGGGGATTTAGCTCAAGTGGTACCGCACCCGCCTTGCAAACACAAGGGCCTAAGTTCGATCCCCGGTACCACACACACACACACACACAAATATTTTTTAAAAAGAAAAAAAATGTGTTTATGTATCTTAATATTTCTCTTCACAAATGTATGGGACTGGGGTGAACTTCACTGGTGGACTGTGAGTGTGGCATTTGCTAGGCGCCTGGTTCAATCCCAGCACAGAAAAACACAACAAAAACAAGTGAAAAGCCTTAAGAATAGAAAGACGTATGTACACATCAAACCTTTACATCGAGTCTCTGGTTTGAAGTGTGAGTGGACACTGTTTACCTGTGACTACTGTGGCCAGAGCGAGTCACTCTCAGTTTTGTCATTTAGGAAAGGGAAATATTACGGTTATATTCCTGGCCTTTTTTTTTTTTTTTTTGGTATAATTTTAAGCCTTTATCAGCAAACCTGTGTATCTTAAAAGATAAGACCTTGGCCTGGGATTTAATCAAGCTTCTATTCTAAGAGAACCGTCATGGCTGTCTGGGTTGTAGCTGACTCAGTTCACCCTGTACTAAGACTGGGATTATTATTAAGAATGAAGATTATGTTTGTCAATTCATAAAATGTTTCTGAGAATATTTCATTATTCGGTTTAAAGTGATATTTCTTATGACTTTGGACAAAATCGTCTGTTAATTGTCTTCTTTGTGAGTCCTGTATAGCTGTGTAGAGCCCTCATGTTAATACTGTGTCCCTGATATGTCTGGAAGGCACGGTCTGTGTATCTTTTTTGATAAAAGCTGTATTCTCTCCATATTATCTTTTCTTTTTGCGGTGCTCAGGGTCAAGCTCAGAGCCTTGCGCATACTAGACAAGCACTTCCTACAAGCTGCCTCTCCAGCCTTCTACTCTTTCCATATTTTTATGGTGCACTGTGAGAATATCTAGTGTGGGCTATTCAGGGACCGGCTTGTTTTACAAGGAAGCCTACGATCCTTTGGCTTATAGGACAGGTTAGTACCAGAATCTAAAAGACTGAATAGTGACTTCTGCCTGTGGCTGAAATAACCAGCATCCAAAAACCAGTCTTAGAGTAGCTGCAAGACTTACTATGCCCCTAAGAACGTACCTGTTTATTAACAGGGACTCACTGGACAAGATGTAGTGAATCATGCCCCATCCAAATGACACACTTTAAAATTCTCCACGGGGCCTAAATACTACATGGAATGGCGAAACGCCTCTGAACGGGAACGGAAGCACCTCGGGCTGCATGTGGCGCGACCCTTTGGAGGTAGAGCTGATTGCAGGGGTGGGGGCTTGTGTGCAGAGTGCGGAGACTACACAGTGAGACCGACCTGTAGGCCGGGCAGCTCCTGGGGGCGGGGCTCTGAGCCCAGCGGGGGCCGAAGAAAAGGGGGGCTGCTGAAGAAATGGGTCCATGTCCTGGGTCACTGCTGCGGTGGGGAGCAGTCTGCTCCTCACCTCTCCTCTCCTGGTGTCCTGTCTCTGCTCTTCTCTTCAGCTCTTCCAGGATCAGGTCTTTCTCAGTTGCAAAGTTTCCCAGGGAAAGAGTTCTGTGAATTTCTCT
This sequence comes from Petromus typicus, assembly GCA_004026965.1. Lineage (NCBI taxonomy): Eukaryota > Metazoa > Chordata > Mammalia > Rodentia > Petromuridae > Petromus > Petromus typicus. The sequence continues at coordinate 25,386 of PVIR01003938.1, read as the reverse complement.
TCCCGACTTGACTTTTTCGGATACAAAGAAAAGAAATGACCCTGTCCACCCCGCAACTTGGGTCAATCAAAACAGAAATTTTAAATTGTTGGAACTCAAACCGGGTTCCAGAATGGTTTAGGTCAGTGGAATTCAGTCTGTTTAGGAAACATTTATATTCCCCTTTATTGTTTGCATTTTTTGTCTTCATTATTTATGCTTTTATCTTGGTGCTGGGGATTGAACCCAGGAGCCAGCGCATACTACACACTCCAGGGGCCCACACCTTGAGTCTCCCCTTTTTGGGGAGTGCTAGGGATGGGATGCAGGGCCTCGTGCGTGCTAGACGAGGTCTCCTGCTCAGCTACAACACCAAACCTTCCTTTACATTAAGATAATAAATTCACTGCTAGGTTTAACTACTTCCCCCTTTAAAAAAAAAAACACTTTAATATGTGGACTCCTCTAGAATTCTATTATGGGAATCAGATGTATTGAGGCCAAGTTTTTGACCCCTGGGGAGAGTTCAGATTAGCCTAAACGTCCCTCAGTAAGAAATCGAAGTTTGCTAGCGATAAGGGAAAGGGAGATAGGAGGACGAAAGAAACAGGGAAATACCCTGAGTGGGAGGGAAAGCGATCCTCAGCTCTCAGAGCCGGCAGGATATGTGGTTCCGGGTTTCAGAGAATCCCCCGCTCTGGGGTGACCTGGTCGGTTTCTAGTGAAGGGCCACTGTCGGTTCTGAGGCGCCGCGCGGTGCTCAGGCCTGCGGCCTCTGTGGCTATTTCGTGACAATCCGGCAGAGGGAATTATACCTCCTCTTTCATCATGTGAGCTTGAGCAATGCTTTTCGCTATGATGAGGGCAGTGGAGAGAAAACCATCAGGCCATCTGTGTGTGCTGACGGAGTTCTGCGGAGAATCCTTCACTGGACCCTCTCTGTGGCTGTCATTTCACCCCTCAAAATGTCCTGGGCATTAGAAAGTCAGGCATTTCTGCTTTTAAAATGCTGTGTCCCTACCAGGGTTAAGTTGCTATATCACTGTCAGCCAAATCCCGAGGTTGGCTCTGCATTTCCTTGCCACCTATAAACAATACCTTTCAGGAATAGAAAACAGATTTGGAGTTGGATGTGGGGACTGGAGAGGGAAAAATAAAATTAAAGCAAAGTTTGTTCCAGTTGTCCCCCAGTCAGGCTCACGGGACAGAATTAAGACTAAGCAAGCAGAAAACAATGGTCCAGACAGATAGGTTCACCCTTTGGAAAGTCAAGAGTAGCTGCGTATCTTCCCTCAACCACCGTGGGCCTCAAAGCCAACATGTGTTTTGAGACAGTGAGTTTTCCCAGGAAATGCTATCAAAGTTAAGAGCTATGAGCTGGTAGCCGGTTCATGTTATCACAGTTCTGAATATCACCTCTTTGCTGTCCTTTATTTTTTTGGGACTGTCGGGCCAGTTATCTGATCTCGTGGTGAGTAACCCTGCCAGACTTTGAAAGTAGCTTCTTCATAAACTGAATGGAAGGGGAGGCAATTTGCAGTCACTTCCCGGAGGAGAACGTGCGAGGGGAGTAGAAATAACGTTAAGTTCATTGGCAGACCTACAGATCATAAAAATTACGTTGCATATGTTTTTTCTTCCCTTTTCTTTTGGCTAAAAATAGTTACGGCATGCCAGTGCATCTCTCGAGAAAAAGCTGAGTGGCCACCGCAGAAGCAAGTTGGTTAATTTTGTGAATCAGCTAATTGGTAGTGTCTCAAACTTAGGTACCTGCCCCATGACTAAGCAGCCAGCCTGCCTGAGATTCCCTCTTCTACAGTCTCACTAGCGTGAAGTTTCCAAAGCTTTCCCTTCCTAAATATTGTCCTCTGTGGCACTTGCAAATTGTTTGTGTAAATAAGTTTTTGCTGACAGGTGGAAAAGTAGCCATGTGTATGTTTTCTCTTGGTTTATATGATGAATGAGATTTGTAACAAAAAAGAAAAAAATACACAAAAATGACTGAAGTAGAAGCTTCAGAAATGATTTGCATATGTCAGTATGATACAGAAGAGATTAGAAAATACCCAGGCAGACCTTTGGTAATTGGGTGGAGGTGACGGCATATTGTTTGAAAGGCTTTGGAACTAGTCACAAGCACCCTGAGTTTATTTAAAGGCACTATAATAAGTTAATAAACTGTGTGCAGCAAGGTTCAAATTTATTGGCTTTAGGACTTGAACAGTTTTAATGTCTGCGAGCATGTTACCAATTTCTCCAAGGAAGTTCCATCGAGGTATCTCTCAGCTCTGTGTTCAGCATGGAGCACAGCACGTAGAAAGCACAAAATAAATGTTCTTAAAAAGATGAGGAGGATGGGCCTAGTGGTACACACCTGGAAGTAACCGCAGCACTCAGGAGGCTGAGGCAGAAGGATTCACTATGCGTTCGAGGCCATTCTGGACTACAGGAGGAGGCCCTATCTCAAAAACAAAACAAAATGGTCAGGAAGTCTGGGGAAAGAGTTTACCCCAGCAAAGAGGTCATTTGAGAATGGAGTTTCAGAACAAGGACCCTGCAGCGTGGCCTGGGACTGGGCCGAGCAGCCAGCCAGAGGGCTGCCCCCGGCTGCTGTTGATGCGTGGGCTGCAGGGCTTTAGTCGCCTCTGTCCTCTCGAGTGAGTGAGCTCTGGGCCACGTCTCTCTCCTGCACATCCCTTAGGACCATCCTGGTCCCTCAGAAGAGCTGAGCTGCCACCCAGCTCAGAGTGACACAGGCCGCAGGCTCCCGCCTTTCAGTGTCCCTGGCCTGGCGCCCCCATTCCTTCCTCCTTTGCTGCCCTTCCTCTGTCCCGCTGTCCCTCCCTCTTCTCCTCTCTCATTTTTCTCTTTTTCCTTATCCTCATTTTTATTCCCCCTCTCTCCCTCCTTTTTCTTTGCCTTTCTTTCCTTTCACTGAGAATTGAAGCTAAGGGTGTTCTGCCACTGAGCCACATCTCCAGCCCTTTTGAATTTTTATTTTGAAAGAGTCTTGTTGTGTTGATCGGTTTGAAGCTTGGATCCTTCTGCCTCAGCCTCCCAGAGTGCTGGGATTCCAGGCCTGCAGTGCCAGGCCCCATGTCACCAGTCTTTTGTCTTAGAATACTGGTAGGAGCAGCATCTCCCCGTCCAGACTGGATGTTGTAAGATTGTGTGATGACAGCTGGAGAGGACGGTTGGAGGACACAAGAGGACTGTTTATGTTAATCAGATACAGATTTTTAAAACCTCAAGTTCCATTTAGTTAAGGTAGGAATACACTTTTCTTAATGGCTGGTGGTGATATTTTTTTTCTTGTTCTAAACTTCTATGATTTGAGGATGGAGGCTGAGGCTGTAGTGTAGGAAGAGAGATTTTCTAGCATGAAAGAGACCATCTGTGGGAAAGGCACAGACACAGACTCAGCAGTCTGCAGCTCGGGAACTGAGGGATCAGGCCTCCCTCTCATATCTGCGATGTGATTTAGTTCGGGCTGCCTAGAGAGCATTGTGCAATGCGTTGCGTACTCTTGTGCTATGCACGGCCTGGGACTTTTGCCACAGGGCCGGAAGATTAGGAAAAAACGGGGTAGACAGACTTTCATGAAAGCATTGTTACAAGAGCCCATATTTGGAAGGAAATCATTAAATGGATTGTGGTGTAACCACTGTGTGGAATATTATACAGTTGTGAAGAGCAATTTAAAAAACTACTAGGAACTCTGAAAAATAGTAAGAGAAAAGCATAAAAAATGTAAGTTGCATATAACGACACATGCCGGTAGGCAAAACATTCGGAGACTGAGGAAGGATGGTTGCAGTTTTTAACCCAAATCAGACAGCTCGCAACTAAGGGAGGCCCTAATTTTTTTTTTTTTAAGTACCGGAAATATAGCTGAATGTATAGGCCCTGGGTTCAATACCTAGTACTGAAAAAAAATGTGGTATATGTACTTTTGATTATTACAACTTTATAAAAATATAGGCATATGAAAGTCAGGAGGGGACCGTACCACTGTGGTGGTCCCTGTGATAAGGAAGGTTCTGGTTAGTAACCATCCGAGGAGAGAAAAGATTTGACGCTGAGAAAACCCTCCCTATTTTCTTCGTTTAAAGACAAATCTGAAGGTACTGCCTGAGCGTTTCTGATACACACAGGTCTCATTTCGTACTTAATTTCCTTTCATATACTCCACTTCCTTGCACTCTTAGCTTGATTCTTTTTGGGGAGAATTTAACAATCCGTCTCTCTGTTCAAGCCTCGTTTTTCTTCCGGGGAGAAGCATACTGAGAATCAAGCCTAGGAACGTGCTATCTTTGAGCTACATTCCCCAGTTGTTTTTAGGTGTTATTTTGAGATGTTTTATATCTCAATGAGTCTCCCAGGCTGGAATCAGAGTTGTGATCATCTTGCCTCAGCCTCCTGAGGAGCCGCGACAGCCTCGTAATGTTTGCAGCCGTGTATTAGGTACCATCTTGTTGATTTGTTAGGGTCTGTGATTTGTCTGATCTTTGATATATGCTGGACAATAGAGCTTTAAGAAATAGCTCTGAGAGATATCCTTTTAAAAAATATATTTTTTGTCCTAAAAACTATGTGTGTCCATTATGGTTTTTTTGTTTTTTGGGTTTTTTTTTTTTTTTTGCTAAGGTTGATGACCTCATGGTAGAGTTATCTGGTTTTCCAACTCCTGGGGAAATGTTGAACTCAGAAGCATAAAGAGCAGCAATCAGAGCTGGGGCGGGCTGGACTATTAGCAGCGGTGTGATACTAATCTTGAACAGCAGGCTCGCAGCAGCCCAGGCACAGGTGTGCAGCTTTCCCAGCCGAGGACCCGTCGGCCCTGTCGTGACCAGTGATGAGATTCTCTCCTGCATTGTTGTAGAAATCCCACAGGACAGTCAGCTGCTTTTGCTTTGGACCCCGGTTACACAGGGTATTTCTCTTCCTGCTTTCTCTGGAACTTCTTTTGTGAAACTTTTGTCACAAGTCACGAGTTTTAAGGTGTCCTTCATCTTACGTTCTGAGAGATTTTTAGAAATTCTGTACTACTGGCACTGAATAGTCCTCTCCACCGCCTGCTCCTGAGTTCCCATGATGCATCCTTCACAGAGGACACAGGGAACAGCTAACAAAATTCACACTGTATGCGTGGTGGTTCACGCCTGTCACCCCAGCATTCAGGAGGCTGAAGCAGGAGGATCGCTGTGCGTTTGAGGCCAGCCTGGGCCACATAGAGTTCAAGACCAGCTTAAACTTCATGGTGAGACTGTCTCTCAAAAAATAAATAAATAAATAAATAAATTCAGTTTTTCCATCTTAGACTGTATCTGTGGCTAGAACAGACTCCATGTGATGTTCCCCTAACAAACAAATCTACTGGAACCAGTTTTGCTTTTCTTTTTGTTTTTGTTTGGAAGCTAGCATCTGTACCTTGGCCCTGGAACACTCCTGTGGGAAGATTCCTACACCAACCTCCTCACTGTGTCATCTCAATAATCCTCCTGCCTCAGCCTCCGCAGTCCTGCATCAACACACCCAGCATCCAAAGCTCTGTTTAAATCCAAATGTCATTTCTCAGCAAGTATTATTGGATTTCTGCTTTGTATCCAGATCTGCTTAAGAGCAAGGGAACAAAGCCACCGAGAGTCAGACACATTCTACCCGGCCTGGGTTTGGGCTTGCGGCCTTCTAGACTTGGCATTAGCACAGTTTTTCTGGGCCACATAGGAGCATTGCGTCCTCGGGTTGGACACATACTCTTAGTAGCTGCCTTTCTTCTGCCAGTCACAACGCAGTAACCAGGGGGCAGACGTGCGTCTTTGTTACTAAGGGCTCTCAATCTTCACAAATTCAAATGACAAGGCGACTTTCCACCTTGTAAAGTATTTGTCTTAAAAGGTTTTTATAGTGCCGGGCATTTAGCTCCATGCTGTCTACCCGTCTGGCAAATACAAGGTCATGAGTTTGATCCTCACTACTGCCAAAAATTGTTCTCAGAATGAATTTATTGACATGGTTAACTATAAAGATATTTAATTTCTACCTCTATTTGCAAAAAAAAATTATTTATAGCTACCCCGATTGTAAAACAAAGTTCACTGAGAATGTCCCATTGAAATAAAACATTTTCTTGGAAAATAAAGTTACTTTCTCCTTAAAAGCATCATAAAAATGTTTATATATTTAGAATATAATATGTGAACGAAAGATGGCCTGTGCCCTATTATATTCATTTATTTTTCCTGGTACTAGAGGTCGAACTCGGAGCCTGAGTTCCCCACTGAGCTACATCCCCAACCTTTTGATTTCATCAGGGTTTCCCCAAGTTGCTCTTGCTGAATTTGTGATCCTCTGCCTCAGCCTCCCAGAGTTCTGCCATATCTACTTAAATCACCATCCTTTGGTTCCATTTTTGTAGTTATTTTCCAGTTTCCTATTCATAACCTGTTGAATCACTTTTTCCATTTTGCTTTTAGATTGACAGGAAAACATTGCTTTTAATTCACTGAGAAATAAGTTCTGGTCATAAATGGTGTGTTGAGGGAGGATAGGGAAAATAGGCTTTGGAGGAATTTCTGTGGCATGAGCGGGAATTCATTCTTTCCTACATATACTGCTGGGAACGTGGCATGCACCTCAATGCAGATCCAACCAAAACCTGCAGGTTTTTCAGTGTGTTTGTTCTGTTTCACAAACCCCACATTTGTTGACTGACCACTTCCGTTTTCTTTTTTTTTGAATTTTGTTTGTGTTAGCCCGTGTTTGCAGTTCGAAGCGCTCATAGTCCTCATGGGGGCTGGTCCGTGCACTTTCAGGCACATCTTTCTTTCTTATCCCCCCCTCCCCCTCCTCTTTCTCTTAGCTCTCTTCCCATTTGGAAAGATCTCTCTCCTTGTTTCCTGTGCTCTGTCTTTTATTTTGCTCTGTCCTTCCTTTCGACGTTGGGGTTGCTCACGAAGCCATATGATCCTTAAGCTTGCGTCTGATTTATTTTACTAAGGTGTCAGGTGCACCCACTTTTTAGCCCTGTGCATTCTCATGCAGAGTCAGCTACGAGAATCATAGCTTCCTACAGGGCAACACGGGGCCTGCAGGCTGGAGACCCTGCTATGTCTGCGGGGGCCCCTGCCCAGCACTGGGGAGCATGTTGCATGAGTCTAGCAGTGGGTTTGGGGTCCTCATATGTGTCTCTACGTGTGGAGATATCTAGAATTAACACACACATGCACACATGCAGGCACACATGCAGGCACACACGCATGCACACACACATGCACACACGCAGGGACCATGTGATCCACACATTAGAAATGCCCCATTTCAGGGATTTCAGACAAACATGTGCTTCCCAGCACCACTGACTTGCAATTCTGTGTAGGGCTACTCTGCATGTTCTTGGAGAGGTCCCTAAACTGCTCTTGAAAATGTTAATTTCCATTTTAGGTAATATTTTGGGGGGACGGAGGATGAAATTAATGCCAGAAGAAATGTCCACGTTGTTATTCTAAAGCAGGCAAAATGGGATATGCATGGGAAAAATGTTAATTACAGACTTCAGCCTCCTCTTGGGTCTCCTTAGTGGTCCAGCTGAGAAGAACAGGTTTGCAATGGCCTGCGGGCCAGAGCCCTAGTTCACCGTCTTATCTCCAGGCTTCCAATGGCAACTGCAGCAAATTCTGTGTAGTTCTGTGCGCTGGAGAAAGCTTTTAAGGGCAGATAGACCCAATGGAAGTCAGGTTACTATTGGTGCATAAAATAAAACTCGTTCCCTTTCATACTTTGTTATTTGTGGTTCTGGAGATTGAACCCAGGGTTTTTGCACTAAGCTACATCCCTAGGCTTTTAAAATTTCTTTTGAAACAAGGCTTCACTAAGTTAGTTATTCAGGCTGGACTCCAACTCTCAGTCTCCTGCCTCAGCTTCTCAATGTGCCAGAATTCCAGGTGTGCCCAGCTCTTTGATACGTGAGTCACAGGCACTATGAACTGCACCATGAGCTGCTTCGCGTCACGGTGCCAGGTCAAAGAGCTGATTCACATAAAAAAAGCTGAATGGATGGAGACGCAGTTTTTAAAGAGGCCTTGTCACATCCGGGGTCCCCACTCTTACGGCTCAGCCCTGGTCCCCATGTTGGATGATGTGGCAGCTTCTGCTCAGGATCCTCCCGGCCAAGTCTTCTGATCCTCACCTGCCCCGTCGCTGGGATGCTCAGGGACAGTGACGGAGTGTGGTGCAGAGGTGCACACGTACGGCAGCTGCTGTCATCACCAGCTCCTCTCTGGAGTCCTGGCCGCAGTAAGTGACCCATTGTGCAGGAAGGCAGAGAGCAGAGCTCCCAGCTGCGAGCCGGTGAGCTGCACGGCTCCATGAGGGGCCCCGCTGTGGGGCAAAGGGGCCTGCAGCATCCTGGGCTCAGGGGAGGGAAAGGCCTGCTGCAGAGAGCAGGGACTGAGGGAACTGGGCTTCACGGGTGCAGGGATTGACAGGGAGCCTGAAGGAAGGGTCTGAGCCAAGTACAGAGAAAGCCAGTTACCCTGAGCCGAGCCTTCCGCCCTGCAAGCAGAAGCTGAAATGTCCCCTGCGTATGTGCGGAATGGGCATAGACTGATTCAAAAGACAATAGAAATAGAAAAAAGACTATAGTGGATAAAATGCTTCATTTAGTGTTCTCTGGATTCTGCCTCAAGTAGAAACAAGAATTCCCAGCTTGCCAGAATCAAAGAGGAAGGGAAAAGAATTTCCAGCAAAAGAAAACAAAACCCAGAGCTGGGTACAATGTCACACATTTGTAATCCCAGCTACTCAGGAGGCTGAGGCAGGAGGATCCCAAGGGCAAGACCAACTGAGGCAACTTAGTAAGACTCTGTCTCAAAATAAAATTTTTAAAAGACTGGGGTTCTATCCCAGAGGCATCCCTAGAGCAAGAAAGAAAGCTGTACTGGGGAAAATAGGGTGTGGGAGGCATTTTGCAGATGAACCAGTTTCAGGTGGTGAGTGGAGGGCTGTGAGAAGTAAGAAATATGGTTGGAAGCACAGACTTTTGGTCTGATGATAAAGGCCTGGAATGCAGCGGAGGGAGTACGAGTTGATCTTGAATGGAGCAGGGCGACTTCAGGTCTTCAGAGGAGCGGCACCATGATTTAATCAGAAGATTAACTTGGCAGCCTTGCACAGCCGGGGCAGTGCAGAAGCAGTTGCAAAATCCAGACGCAGCATGCAGGGGCCTTGGGAGACTGAGAGGACGGGCAGGAGCCTCACTGTGAAGCAGGGGAGACTTGGGTGTGTTCTGGGGCTGCCGCATGCACGGCTGACTCCTGACCCGGCCCAAGATCCAGACAGAGTGGAGGCAAAGCGCTCACGCACCCATGAAGTACCTGGCTTTGCACTATATACAAAGAAAAAAAAATAGTAAAAAAATAAAGGAGATATAGGCATGGATTGGAAACCCAGTATTACTAGTATACTAGCTTTCTCTAAAATGATGCATACATGCAATCAAATCCCAAATATAGTCCCACTAGACATTTTAAAATCAAAGTAAACTCATTTTAAACTTAAATTTTTTTAGCTAGATGTGGTGGTGCATGCTTCTAATCCCAGCAATCAGGACGCTGAGGCAGGAAGATATCCCAAGCTTCAGGCCATTCTAGGCTATAGCAAGATCCTGTCTCAGATTAACAAAACAAAACAAATTTTTAAAAATCGATGTCCACAGTAGATTGGAAAGACATTCCATTCACCCAGAACTACAGGTGCCCAGGCTAGACAGTGAACTGAATACACTGTGGTGGAGTGGGGTGCAGTGGTCGTGTTCAGGGTGCCCTCGCTGTGCGCCACTGCCCTGGGCAGGTGTGCCCACGTGCCATCCATAATGAAGTCTTACTTTGGAGGGAAAAGTATGCATGACACATAAGGCACCCCCTCCCCCGAAGGTGCTGGGACTCCCAAGTTGTGTTAGCAGCTGGACATAGTGGGTTTCTTCCTGATTGGCTGTCTCAGAACATGAGTATATACTGTTTCTGTCTTTGTAATTCCACTTATGGAAATATTTATGCAAATTAGATTGTAAAACCTATCTTACAGTCTGTTGCACAGTTCCTTTTTTTGTCTGTTTCTTTTTGGTTCTGGGGCTCGAACCCAGGGCCTCCCCCATGCTAAGCACGCGCCATACTCCTGCGCGACACCCCAGACCTGAAGTTCCCCAATTCCTTTTAAAGAAACTACTATTTTCCAATGCCTTCTCAGCCATCATTTCTTTCCAATTGTGACATTTATAGTAAGTTCCTCTTTCACGTGATATTTTTCACAAGTCATGCAAATCTCTACAGAAACAAGTTATGGAAATCACAAGCTGCTGTACTGTGTGTCCTTTGCTTGCTGCTGCTGGGGGTGTGGCAAGGCTGCCCCTGGACATGTCTTGGAGTTGCCATGCTGGTGTGGGTGAAAGTTCAAACGGGTTTATCATTCGGCTGATTTGACTTAGTGATTACAAATGTCACCTACCTTCAACATGTAGCAGCTGGAATTATCGCAGATTTAACTGCACTTTATAGGAGCTGTGGCTTTGCACTCTTGTTGAGGTAATGTCTTCACTATTGTGGGAAAGTTCTCGAATGTTCTTAGTTCACATAAGGGACAGTCTTTTTCTTTTAGAAAGATCATTTGAGTGTTTGTGGTGTCAGACAAAGAAAACTGTTAGCTCCAAAAGAAAAAAAAAAAAAAACTTGTTTCACCTAAACTACTGTAAGATACTTTATTAAAGCATCTCCTTTTTATTGTGAGTTATTTGAATGGCTCATACATTTCATGAACATATGTGTAATGCTTGACTTTGCCTGGTGTGCAGTAGATGTCAGTGACACTCATTGGAGTGAGGTTGGTTGGTAAGACAGTGAAAGGCAGATGAAGGCCCGGAGGTAGGGGAGCTGTGAATTCAGAGAGAAGCAAAGGTAATGTCTTTTGGGTCAGTTTTTTGTCTTTACCACCAGAAAGACTCACTCAGTGGCTCAGGTGGTTTCTTCATATTGCACAGTACAGAGAGGGCTGGTGAAGACCTGGTCTGATGCTTGGGCCTGGCCCCCCCCTCCCCTCCCCTCTCATCCTCCTTCCCTTCTCCCTTTCCTATTTCCTTTTCTGCTTCTGTCTCTACCTTTCTGGTGCTTCACTTCAGTTCACTCTGTTTCCTGATTCTTAATTCCTAGTGCCTCTCTTCAGTAAAATCTAATATAACATGAAAATGATGTGTACTTTGCTGTGTTAATCAAGTGATAAATAGAGGGTTGTTTTTGTTCTGGATTTAACAAGAACAAAATGTTTGTGTTGTTCTTTTGGAAACAAAACAAAATTGAACCAAGAGGATTCATCCCAGGGATGCAGGGAGGGTCTGACACATGCAAATCAATGAATGTAATACATCACATTGGTAGAGTCAAGGACAAAAACCACATGATCATCTCATGATAGACTCAGAAAAAGTATCTGACAAAGTTCAACACCCAATCATGATTGACAATTGGAATAGAGAGTCTTTTATCTCAGTCTGATAAAGGCCATCAGTGACAAACTAACAGCCAACATACTAAATGGTCAAAAACTGAAAGCTTTCACTCCAAAATCAGGAGCAAGACAAGGATATCCACTGTCACTGATCTTATTCAATATAGTCCTAGAGACACTAGCCAGAGCAGTTAGACAAGAAAACAAAATAAAAGGAGTAAGGATAGAAAAGATAAAAGTTAAATTATATTGTTTGCAGATAACATGATGTTCTACATAGAAGACCCCAAAACTCCACCAAAAGACTTCTAGATTTAATAACTGACTTCAGTCATGTAGTTGGATCCAAAGTCAGTACTCAAAAATCAATCTCAGTCCTGTCAATGGATAATAAACCTACTGAGAAAGAAATTAAGGAAACCACATCTCTCACAATAGTGTCAAAAAAAGAAGGAGGGCCAGAGGTTTACCTCAGTGGTTCTGGCATCTGCCTTGCAAATACAAGGTCCCAAGGTTGATTCCTGGTAACCACATACCACAGTGCCAGGTGTGGTGACTCATGCCTGTAATCTCAGCATTCAGGAGGCAGAGGCAGGAGTGTGCCTATGAGTTCGAGGCTTGCCTGTGCTACATAGTGAGCTCAGGGACAGCCTGAACTACAAAGCGAGACCCTGTTTCAAGAAGAAAAAAAAAAAAAGAAGGAAGAAAGAAACAAAGAAAGATAGTAAGTATGACTTAGGAATCAATCTAATGAAGAAAGTAAAAGACCTTCACATTACAAACTGCAGTACTCTGAAAAGGAAGATGAAAGAAGATATCAGAAAGTGAAAGATACCCCTTGTTCTTGAGTAGAAGGAACCGATATAGTGAAAATAACTATATTTCCAAAATTGTTATACAGACTTAAGTACAGTTACTGTTACCAAACTGTTACAGTTACAGTTACAGTTACCAAACAAAATACCAATAGTATACCTCACAGAATTAGAAAAAATAATCCCAAAATTCATTTGGAACTAGAATAGCAAAAGCAATTCTAGGTAGCAAAGACTAGGGACAAGGCATTACAGTCCCTTATTTAAAATACACTACAAAGGTGCCATAATACAAACAGCATGGTACCAGCAACAAAACAGACCAGAACATCAATGCAACTGACTAGAAAATCCAAAAATACTCTTAAAACACACTCAGTCACTTTATCTCTGACAAAGGGGCAAAACACCTCCATTAGAAGATCGCCACTAACAGATGGTGTTAGGAAAATTAGCTTTTCATATATCAAAGACTAAAATGACCCATACCACGTACCATGCAGCAAACTAAAACTGGAATGGATTGAAGATCTAAATATTAAAACAGAAACACTAAATCTACTGGAAGAGAAAATAGGTAGAACTCTTGAAGACATAGGCATAGGCAAAGACTTAGTAACAAAACCCTGATCACACAGGAACTATCACAAAGAATCAACAATCGAAATCTCATCTAATAAAAAGCTTTTGCACAACAAAGGAAACCAACAAAACAGTGAAGAGACAACAGCTGTTGTCCAGCTGTTCCTCAGACAAAGGACTAATATCTAGAATATACAAAGAACTCAAAAAGATCAGAGTCCCACCAAATTTAAGGACTCAATCCAAAAATGAGCATTTAAAATAAACAGACACTTCCCAGATAAAGAAGTAGAAAAGTTAAATGCGTATGTGAAAAAATATTGAACATCACTGGTCCTTTGAGAGATGCAAATTAAAACAATGCAGAGATTTCACCTCACTCCAGAAAGAATGGCTGTTATCAAGAAATAAACCAGTAACAAATGCTGGTGGGACTGTGGGAAAAAAGGAACTCTTCTCCACTGTTAGTGGGAGTATAGACTGGCACTGCCACATGAAAATAAGTGTGGAGTTCCTCAAAGAACTAAAACTGCAGCTTCCATTTGACCCAGCTATTCCTCTTCTTGCTACCTTCCTGAAAGAATTAAAAATATCATACCACAGCTACATATGTACACTCGTGTTTATAGCAGCACAACTTGTAATAGCTAAATCTTGGAAAAAGCCCAAATGCCCATTCACTGATGAATGGATAAAGAAAATGTAGACTTTTAACAAATATAATGGAGTATTTATTACTCAGTCATAAAGAAGGATAAACTTTTTTTTTTTTTTTTTTGAGACAGGGTCTCACTTTGTAGTTCAGGCTGGTCTTGAACTCACTATGTAGCCCAGGCAAGCCTGGAACTCATGGTGATCCTCCTACCTCTGCCTGCTGAGTGCTGGGATTACAGGTGTGAGCCACCATGCCCGGCATTGTAGATGTAATACTGGGGATCGAACTCGGGAGCTTGTGCTTGTCAGGCAGATGCTAGAAGCACTGAGCTAAATCCCTGGCCCCAAGAAGGAAAAACTGAGACATTGCTAGGTAAATGAATGCACCCTGAGACTATGTTCTTAAGTGAAAGAAATCAGATAACCATGTTCATATTGCATAGTTTCTCTGGTGTAAAAAACCAAAAGTGTCAAAAAGGACCCAAATTTATAACATACATTGTGAAATAGGAAGAAAATGCTCAAATTGGAAAGAAAAATAGGAAGGAGGAGAGGGAAAAGAAGGAAGGGAAAGGAAAAAATAAATGATAAAATGAAAACAAAGCTTTTGCAAATAGGGGAAGAAGTTGAAGGGAGAGGAGGGAAAGGGGACAAAAAGAATCATGATATATCAAATTCCATATGGTGAATATTACATTATATACCAATAAAATTAATTTAAAAATAAAATGTCTGGAAAAAAGTTGAGCATCACTTATAAATGGGCTATCATTAATATTCGTCTTGTTTGCTATTTGAGATAAGGTCCCCATGTGTAGTTCAAGCTGATCTTGAACTCACTGTGGAGGCTAGGCTGGCCTGGAATTGAAGACAGTCCTGCCTCAGCCTCCTGAGTGCTGGGTTTACAGGCCTGGGCTACCATGTTTATCTGTCATTGATTTTTTTAAAGCAAGTTTTGGATCACTAATCCCCACATTGACAGAGGGATCCTCGGGCCTTGACTGACAGATGCTTGTCACATACATTAGCTTATGGTGGTGAATTCCTGTAGACCTTAACAGCTTCCCTTTCTGCCATCCTTTTATGTAGTATGTGCAGATCTTCAGCACCCAGATCTTTCTTGCATCTTCAGATGTGCAGTGGTACAGGCCTGGAAGATGTGGGTGTTGAATTCTTCCTGATTCCCCCATGTTCCTCCCCAGGGTGACTTAGCTGAGAGCTGAGTTAGAAATGGAGTCTTGGGTGGAGAATCCTGTGTCTACTCAGTGTCTCCTTTGGTCTGTTCCACAGATTAACCCTCCACCAGACTGTCCCTGAACCATCTTCCTTTTGGTGTTGTTGATGTTGGGGGTTGGAGTCTTGATACACAGTTCAAGACGGCCTTGAGTTGCCTTGTATCCGAGGGTCCTTGGTAAAGCATGGATTCTTCATGGTCGGGAAAGGGGAATGGCCCACTGAGGTGGTGACTAGAGCTGCTCTCATTCAAAGCCCCTGGAGAATGTGGAGTCTGCAGTGTCTGAAGACGTTCATTAGAATGTTGGAAATAGACTTGGAACTTTAGGGAGGGACTGCTGTTAGATCCTCACACTCTGGGAGGCTGTGGCAGGAGGATTGCAAGTTCAAGTTTTGCTGACACAACTTAATGACATCTTGCTTCAAAATAAAAATTAAGAAGGACAGGGATGTAATTCACTGCTAAAGCCCTGGGTTCAGTTCCTACTATGATACACACATGCACGCACCTGCGCGCGTGCACACACACATGCACACAAAGTTGTGGTTACAGCTAAAGATTTTGGAGCTAAACAGGTAGATGTATCTGTGGGTCAGAGTTCCAAGGGCAATGAACAGAAGAGAAGATGCAAAGCAGAGTGCTCTGGACAGTGTCAAAACAAAAACTGCAGGACTTGGGGGTCAGCATAGGGGCTGAGTGCTAGCCTAGCATGTACCAGGCTCTGAGTTCTGTCCTCAGCACTAAGAAACAAAACAAATAAAAATATCAGCAATAACAATAACAAAACCTTGAACACCTTGGAAAGAAGAGGTATCAGGAAAGATAGTCAGAAAGGAGGATGAGAATGAGCAGACGCAAGGAGGCACCTGCCCGAGTCGACAGGATAAAACACTGAGCATACAGATGTGGAGACAGCGGATGGCTGGAGCTCATTTAAGTAAGGTGGGAAGTCAACTGTTAGATTTTTAGGACTTGTAAGAGCAGTTGTTGTGCACAGCCCTTGTTGAAAATTAAGTCATTATTTATTTCCAAGTAGGCAGATTGCATTAAGAACAAGTCACAACTGTACAAACCCGCATTGCTTACACTGTCGGGGTTGCCCAGTGTTCAGGTTGTACACGTGGACACCAGGCCATGCTACGGGATTCATTTTCTTCCCAGCTGTGCTCAGACCTCAAATTGGGGTCCCAAAATCAGTCACCAAGGAGGTATTTACACCACAAAAATCAGCCAGCCCACAAATCAGAGACTGAGTTCTGTGTCTGAAAAACCAGTGAAACATTTGCCAGCACCGCTTTCAAAGATTGATCATCCAGTCTAGTGAATTAGCAAGGGCCCTGTGCGTGCTCACACCTGAGGCTCAGGCACAGACGCAGAAGGACAGTGAGGGAAAGGACAAGTGTGTAGCATGGAAAGTGACATCTAAGCTAGGCAGAACCAGTGGTAGACGTGGTACTGATGTTCTTCATTCCTTGCCACATAGGCAAACCATGTGCGAGATCTTTCCTGAAGGAAGGTACTTTGGGAATAGCTAATGAGTATTTCCCACTTGGGATGAGACTGGGTGTGACTTCCAGACAGATGTATTCTTTCATTTATGTTACTTATTTTTAAAAAATGATACTGTCAAGAATAAACGTTGAATTTTATTAAATACATTTTTTGGCATTTTAAAAAACCTGAGTTTATTGGTATATTTTACTTATGCATTATGATTATATTCACTTTAAAAATCTGAACTGTACATGACATATCTTGATTTTCATTTTTTCCCTTTCTCCTGACCACCTTACCTTCCCTCTTTCTCCTCTATACATAAGCTTTATTTCCCTTTTTTAGGTTTTTGCCATAAATTTTTTCTTTCCCTTTTTTATTTTCCTACACCCTTCTTTCCCTTTTCTCTTTGAATATTTTCTTCCTATTTCACAATATCTATCATATGTTCTGGATCTCATTTACACCTTTAGTTTCTCATACTAGAGAAATGATACAGTGCTTACACATCTGTGTCTTATTTATTTCACTTATGAGTATGTCTGTGAGGTACATCCATTTAAATATAAATGTCTCTAATTTGTCATTCCTTATGACTAATACTCCATTTTATTAAAACACACACACACACACACACACATCTTCTTTATGCAGTCTCCAGCTGACAAGCATTTGAGAATTTTTTTGCACTTTTACAGATAATCATGTTTTCTTTTAAAGTTTGTCCTGGTGTTATGACATGTTTGAATATGTTTCTGGTATTAAGTCCCCTTTGCCTTGCTGAGATAAATCCAGCTTGCTTATGTATGCTTTTAGTATATAATGCTATTGAATTATTTAATGAGTATTATATATATATATATATTTTTTTTTTTTTTTGAGACAGGGTCTCGCTTTTGTAGTTTGGCTGGCCCTGAGCTTAGCCTTGAACTCATAACAATCCTCCTGCCTCTGCCTCCCAAGTGCTGGGATTACAGGCGTAAACCACCACACCTGGCACTGTGGTATGTGGTACTAACTGCCGGTGGGCGTGAGTCTCCGTGCCCAACATTGTTGTATGTGATTGATTACTGGGGATCAAACCCTGGCCCTTGTGCTTGCAAGAAAGGCACTGGAACCACTGAGCTAAATCCCCAGCCCAGTAATTTAATACCAATATTAATAAATAGGACTGATTGTGGGAGGTCAGAGTTTCATGTCAGTATTATGTTGCTTTTAAAAACTTAACTTGATCTTTTTTTTTTTTTTTTTTCTTTGAGACAGGATCTCACTGTGTAGCTCATACTAGACTCAGACTCACAGAAATCCTCCTGCCTTAGCCTCTTGAGTTCTGGGACATTAGGTCCTCAGCTTACCTATAATTCTGAGTGGAAAAGAAAGGATCTGAGCTACATGAGAGGCCTTGGAGACAGGCTATGAGATTCTACCTGCCTCTAAAAGTAACATGAGCCAGCTTGCTTGTCTGTCTGATCCATACCTTAGAGAAACAGCAGCAGTTTCCACAAAATTTTCACATTCTTCTTGCCTGCTTCTTAATTCATGAGTATTCGGAAGGGAAATCAGGCAGATAGCAAGGATTCTGGCAGGTGCCTGTGTGAGCTGCTGTGTCACAGATCAGAGCATAGGCGGGATCCTATCCTGAAACAGGCTAGTGGCTTTGTTATTCATACCGTGTTTAAGAAATTTTCTGTTTTCAAACAGAAGCACTAAATAGTGCTGGAGGAAGTGAAGAGGTGAGCACCAGGTATGTCCTGTCACATCGGGAAAGCTGTTCCTGCTCGGGGATGACAGCTTTTATGCTTTTATGCCATGCGCGAGGCAGAGGAAAGTCCCTTCCCCAAATTCCAAGTGGAAAGGTGAGGGAGGAAAAGTGAGAGCAGATGAGAGCAGCCGCCCGCTGTGTGGTTAGACTCGGGGCATCCGCGCTCCAGATAAGGCCAATTGGCCCAGAGGCTGTTTTGTCTTGAAGGACGAGACCTGTACAGAGACAAGGCTGTGTGGGGGTCGCTGCTGCTTTCAGTCTCCTGAGGGCGCGTTGTCCTCTTGGTTGTGCTTTACATGGAGACTGCAGACCAGGTGCATCCAGAACCTCAGTCCATCCCCCTGTTGCTGTTATACAACGTCCATCGTTTTGAGATCTCATTTTTATAAGTCTGCACCATCATATAGGTATCATTAATAGCCTGATCCATGAGATGCACAAGATAAAAGACTTACGAGGATGAGCAAACCAGGAAAGTAGAAGTGAGTCGAACACTCATCTCTCTTTGCAGAGGAATTCTAGGAAGGTCCTCCAGCCCTGTGTGATTTATGACAAGTCCTTTGCTGGTTCCTTCTAGAGCAGTGGTGGGGAAACTATGGCATGCATGCTGCAGAGTGCTGTTGGTACCATTGAAAGCTGTAGGGGATTCACAGCCCAGTTCTAGAGAGCGCAGAACTTTAGGATCCACTGAGAGTGTCACTAATTATGTGTGCACTTTTGGGCACCCTAGTTTGTCTGATGATTTTGAAAATACATGTATACTGAAAATCATGTTTTTTAATCTTCCAGATTTGAAAGGCGCCAACTGTGCACCCCTGATCACAGCAAGAAGGTTGTTTTCACAAATAAGAGCCATCATTCAACACAAGGTAAGATCAGAATTTATTACACCAAATTTGTATTTAAAAGTATCCTTGAAAAGTATGACAACTCTCGACACTGTTTTGCTATAAAATGTCTTAATGTGTGTACTTCCTTCTGTGTAATTTACCAGTCACTTGGAGTTCACAGTATTAGATTTGTCCGAAACAGAACAAAGATAAGGAAATTATCTAAAAGTTGAGAAATAATGCAAATCCTAAACAAGTCTTTTACATTTCTCTTATTTTTCTACCCAAGTAAAAATTGCAAGTACATTATTTTAGGTTCTTATGATGTTTCTAGTTAAGATAATATCCGTGTAGGCCACATACTCCTTGGTCTCGGCCAGTCGGAGAACGTGGCTGAGTCAGACGACATGCGCTCGGTCCAGAGGAACCTGTGGCCAGCACCCCACACTGACGCGCCTCCTCCCGGTCCTGTCTGAACTGGGTGTGAGTTGGGGCTGAGCATGTACAGCTCCATGGCTCTGTCCTGGGATTGGACTGAGGTCCTGAGTCCCCGAGTACATCTGGGGAAGGTGAGAGCCTGAGTCGCTGAAGGTTGTATGTAGGTAGTTTTCGGGCTACCTACCGATTGTGGTTGGTACAGGAAGTCACAGGATGGCTTGTTTTCCTGAACTCTGCAGTTGAATGAGCTGCACACTGAAAACAAGAACTGTCAGACGGACGGACACCAACGCTCGTCCAGAAGGGTGTGGCCAGGGGGGGGGGTCACAATCCACCAGAGTGTTTCTTCACTGTTGGGCCCGAGGGGCCCAGCAGCAGGTCCCTGGAGCAAACCAGACTTGGTTTCCAAATACCATCTTCCTTTCCAAGAACCCAGGATGCTTTAGAGAAGTGGTGGGTGGCACGGCCGCGCCCAGGACAGTTCAGCCCGGGGTGCCAGGGAGGGAGGGTATGGCTGAGAGGGCTTGCAGTGGCCCACGCTGGGACAGTCAGGAGTGAGTGGCGACAGGGGTGAGGGCAGCCCAGCCCTAGCAGGCACAGCTCTTCAGATGACGCATGGAAATGACCAAATGAAAACACGCTGAAGTGGAGGGGGGGAGATGGAGAACACTGCGCCGCAGGAGGACTGATAACACGAAAGCCTATGGATGGGGCGAAAGTGTAAGGCGAGCAGGACACGGTATTTGCATAATCTCAGAGTGTTTCCCCAAAATCTGTACTGATTACAAAAGGGAAAATAATCACTTTACAGTGGCGAATCCTGGCAGATGGAGCTGTGACCAAGCAGCCAAGATCACAGTCAGAAGTTACAGGAGGCTCTGAGCCCCTGTCCCCTCGTACAGTCTCTGGCCTCCTTCCCAGGGAGATGACCGGACGGCTGAGATGAACCTCCGCAGAGAGACAGCTTGGCACACCTGGCCGGCCCTCTCGGACAGTGCCAGGGGTGTGGGCCGAGGAGGGCCAGGAGCCGCCACAGAACGATGGGACAAGGAGATGTGGCAGCTGGGTGCCATGTGAGGTCTAGAACTGAAAAGGGACTTGAAGGGCACAGTTGGCAGGGTCCAGGAGTGGTTGGCAGCCCTGTGCCACTGCAGGTCCCTAGTTTGGGCGACCGAGCTGGCCGCACCCTGTTCACTGTGGTGAGGCCAGGAGAAGGTCTGCGGGAATCCTGCACACTCTGCTTGAGCTTCTCAGGGTACTGAGGTTGCTATGGTTGCCTTTGTTTGTGAGGCTGAGAATGAGGTAAAGCCCTCGGCTCGAATATGCTCGGTAGGTGCTCACCACAGACTGCTGCCCCAGCCATCAAATAAGAAAGTTTTAGGAAGTCTCCGTGGAATCATGACAAAGCATAGCTCCTCACACTGCATCCCCTGGGAACCCTGCATCCGAGGTTCAGGGGGAGGGAGCGCGAGGGCTCTGGGAAGGTCCAGGCCAGAACTGTGAATCCGTCTCTTGGTCTACCAAGATGAGATTTAACCCAGACCCTAGACTCATATTTTAAGGGTGAGATGAGAAAGACCTCTGCTTCAGGGTAAAAGGTGTAGGAATGCGGAGGATGCAGGCGGTGTTAAGGGAACCTAGGTACTGAATGGAGGCAGGTGATAGCAAAAAGGTTGTCTAAAAACTTTAGTGAATCTTAGGAAAGCCCTACACCATTGAAAACAGAAAGACCAAACTCTTGAGAGACAAAGGGCAAACGTGTACTTTGGCATCTAAAAATGAGCGGTCTAGGGCTAGGGATTTAGTTCAGTGGTTCCAAGGCCTGCCTTGCAAGCAAAAGGTCCTGAGTTCGATCCCCGCTAATCACACCACAGTGCCAGGCGTGGTGGCTCACACCTGTAATCCCAGCAGTTGGGAGGCAGAGGAAGGAGGATTGCTGTGAGTTCAAGGCTGAGCTCAGGGCCAGCCCGAACTACAAAGTGAGACCCTATCCCTTCCCCGCCAAAATTGGTCTAAACTCAATTATTTTGGCACAAAACTGAAATGTGAGGTATTTGGAATTTGACTGCAGTTTTTGCAGGAGGATGGTCCTTCTCTCACACCTCCAGCCATTTCAGTCAACGAGAAGTTCTCATTTTGGGGGTGAAACATGGAATGACAGAAGGTGTACCTAAAGGAGAGGTGGGGAGAGGAGAAGGGAGGCAGGGTTTCAGTTTTGCAAAATGAAGCACTCTACGTGGCGGTCATACAGCATTGCCTCTGTGTCAGACCCTTTACAGTGGCCGCGAGTAAATAATTTATTCTGTGTCACTTTGAGTACAGTTTTTAAAAAGTAAGAAAGCAATGTTTCCTGGTTCCACTCCTCCTTATTACATTGGGGGGAGCCTTCTGCCTGGGCACGTTTATCCTTAGCAAACTTTCCTTGTACTATAGAGAGGATTCTCTGGAAATGATTTCTCTACCGACAGTTTAAATGACCCTCATGCAGTAAAATCATGAAGTTGAAAAAGCAGCACAGGACACAGAAGAGGCTGCTGGCCAGGACTGTGACTTGTGGGGTTAATTTATAACAAAAAACAAAGGAATCTATAAAAAGAAGAAAAGACCATAAGAAATATGTCAAGTGATAATGAGGGAGCAAGAGGGTTCAGATAAAAGATAGACGGAGGAATACAGTGACAAGTGTGCTGGGAAGGCAGGTGTCCCTAGAAGGACGCACGACCCCTGTGGGCCTGTCTCTGTAGAGCTCACGAGCTCTGGACACGCAGCCAGCCGGCCCTCCGCCTGAGCTCCAGGTTTTGGGGTTGAGCCACATAATATGTACAGATTCCGGAAACCTTAAGGGTAGGAGGTGGTCTGCCGCACCCTTGGAAATAAGATTTGGAACTAGGATCACTTACTTCTGAATTTTGCCTCTTGAGTTTGTTTCTTTCTGTAAGTTTTTGTTGTTTTATTGTTTCTTTTTTGGTGGTGCTGGGGGTTGGACTCATGCAAAATATACACTATCACTGAGCCACAACCCTGTCCATGTTAGTTTTTTAAAAAAACAATTTATTACTTGGGGGAAAAATAATGAGATTATAACAAAACAGAAAGGAAAGAAATTTTATGTATATAGGGGGGTGGTAAGGTGGGTAGGGATATGGGAAAAAATGAGAATTAAATTGTGTCTTATACTGATACAAATCCCCATTATGGAGTGCAGTCATGATGCGTATATGTGATGTACCAATAAAGATTTCAATAAAAAAAATTTATTACTGAATAGCTCTGGAAAAGATCACAATTATACAAAAATCATTCTTATTTTATTAGTTTCTTCCAATTTTTGTTAACATGTATGTTTATCTATCTGTTTATCTGTCTACCTGGGGACTGAGCCCACCTCCTTCATGCTGACCTATATCTCCAGCCATTTTAAAGATTTTTTTTTATTTTGAGGCAGAATTTCACCAAGTCACTAATCGGGCCAGGCCGTGCTGGAATTTTCAATCCTCCTGCCTCGGCCTCGAGGCACACACCACACACTACAGCGCCAGGCGTGGTGGCTCACACCTGTAATCCCACCACTCGGGAGGCAGAGGCAGTGCCTCCTAGACTGCAGGGATGTGCACCCTACCCAACTCTGTACACATGCATTGATGGGCAGAATCCAGGTGTTTAACTCGTTTCTCTGCACACCCTTTCCTTTCTTTCTGCCGGGCCTCCCGATGTGTCCAGGTGATCTGCCTTAGTGCTGCTTCCTAACTTTCCAAGTCAGGTCTCAGGCGTTCAGACTTTGCTTCATTATTATTTATTCACTGCTGATTCTGATGTTCTCACACACCATTTTATTTTTTAAAATTGTCCATAAATGAAATACATTCCATTTTAAAAACTGTTTTCTTCAGCTGAACCTGATTTCATGATCCAGCCAACCGAAGCCTCCTGGCTGCCACTCTCTCGTGAATTAGCACTCTCTGCCGCTGCTCTGTGGCGGAGGCCAGAGAGCTTCCCCGGTCATTTAGCGAACAGACAAACACTGTGGCTTTTTGTTGTTTAAAAAGCAGTTGCTATTATTTCCTAAAGCCGTGCAGATTTCTTGACTGACTTATTTATTGAGGTCCTGGGAACTGAACTCGGGGCCTTGTGCTTGCCAGGCAGGCGCTGTGCCGCTGGGCTACAACCCGGCCCATGCAGATTTAAGTAAAACATAGAGACTGTGCACTGCCCATCCCTGGAGATTTTTTAAGCCCTTGCATTGTTAGTCAGTGCGAAGGAGCTCCTCTTTTGCAAATACAGACTTCCACAGAGTGGGCACAAGTCAACTTTTAAAAAATTATGTACAATCAACTATATTAAAGGCCCGCAGGATAGCCCCTAGGAGAGCCCTTGCCTAGTCAGCCAATGTTCTCTACCCAGCACCACAGTGGGAAAAGTAGCCACTTTTTTACTCTTTGGGTTTGAATATTTGAGGGAATGATTTTATAATAAAAGTAGCATAGGAAAATTGTATAATTAATATGTCTTAAAATGAAGAGCTAGGCATCATAGCGCCCACCTATAATCTCAGCCCTTAAGAGGCTGAGGCAGGAAGACTGACGTGAGTTTGAAACCAACCTGGGCTACGTAGTAAGTTCAAATCCAGACTGAACTACACAGAAAAGCCCTATTTCAGGGCTGGGGATTTAGCTCAGTGGTTCTGGTGCCTGTCTTGCAAGCACAGGCCCCCGGTTCGATTCCCCGGTAACCACATACCATACTGGGTGTGGAGACTCACGCCCAGCAGCAACCAGTACCACATACCACAGTGCCGGGCGTGGTGGCTCACGCCTGTAATCCCAGCACTGGGGAGGCAGAGGCAGGAGGATTGTGATGTGAGTTTGAAGCTGAGCTCAGGGCCAGCGTGAACTACAAAGTGAGACCCTGTCTTAAAAAAAAAAAAACCCTAAAAAACAAACAAACAAACACACAAAAACCCTTATTTCAAAAATACAAAAGCAGTTAATTAAAAATAAGTGAAATGTATTAAAATAAATAGAAAAAGAATATGGTGAAATTCCTTTTATTTTTATGTTTCAGCTTTGAGGGTTAAAGGTCTTCATTGTCTTACTTTCCCTGGTTTTATTTGCTTAAAGAAATAAAAAGCCAGTTATGAGCTTTATAGTCCTAGCTAGGCCATGTTTGATTCTTTGGTCACTTCTAATAATTTATGTGTTAAAAATAATGTGCATATTTGTACCAAAATATTAGATGGTAAGAGCTCAAAAATGGAAAATACTATTATCCGTAGGGCAAAAGGTAGGAAAGGTGATCTCTCCCATTATCTTCTAGTTTTTTCCCTTAAAACTCAGTATCTCCATGTTCTCTAGATCCTGCAAACTAAAATAATTTAAATTATTTGATTTTTTAACCTTTTTTATTCCCAATAGACAGGATGTAGGAAGTTAAGTGACGTAACCATCTCGAATAATCTTTACAAGTCATGAGACTTGGTCGCCTGAATAAGAAACAATTAGGAATAAATTTCAGGGAAATACCATCATGGCAGAATGTGGTTTTCTTTTGTTAGTGAGCTTCAGTGCTTTCCTTTCCGCCCCAGGAATACACAGTGTGGGCCTTTTAAGATTTCAGTTTCATCCGCATTGCAGAAATCTATATTTCCCCCATTTACTCGCTATAATTTGTGATTGCTATTTTTCTTATCTGCGAAGGAAGTACAGCAGCTCCCACTGGGAAAATACCACTTTAAGTTGATCCTAAAATAAGAAATCTAAGGGAAAGGTCATATCCTAGTAACTCGTACAAATCTAAATTCCCAAAGAGCTTTGAAATCATTTTGTAGGAGCAGCATATCAGCAGCGTGCTACTGAACTCCTTCCAGAGTGTCGTAAAACTGCAGCAGTTTTGTGTACAGAAGTAATCACCAAAGTAAAATACAGTTGGTAAGACTGTACTTTTTTCTTTTTATTTTTGAGGCATATGGCTCAGGCTGACCTTGAATTCACTATGTAGCCTGGGCTGGCCTTGAACTCCTGATGATCCTCCTGCCTCAGCCTCCTGAGTGCTAGGATAATAGTTGGCACTGTGAGACACAGAAAGCCTACACTTTTTTTTTTTTTT
>PVIR01003937.1:10437-80095 GCA_004026965.1 Petromus typicus | reverse complement strand
TTCAACTTTGGTACTAATTTAGAAAGACTTGCAAGTGGAATTTGTATTCTCATGCTTATCACTCATTAACCAAATGGTATAAACATGGAATCAAAACTAAATTAAATGCTTCAAGTGAGTTCTAACATAAATGTGTTTTTCCTGATTATTAAAAAAAAGCCCTGAGCAAGGATAATGTTATGGATATTGAAGGTGGAGATCCTACTCTTATGACAGGCAAATTATTAATTCCATAATTTTTCCAACTGCTGGATTATGTGTAAGAAAAGCCTAAATTGCATGAGGCTCCCCTAAGGGGTGACAGAGGAGCATAGAGATGAGCATTAAGTCTTAGAGTTCAGGAAAGAGGGAACCCTGATAATTAAGAACTACATTCAGTTGGGGAGCTGTATATAACAACATACTGAAAGATTAATTCGGCCAGCTCAGGCATAACACTTATTTTTTACAATTAGTTTTTTATTCTCTATGATTTTGTCCTACAGTTTAAAGTGCTTAATGAGTTCTTACTGGAAAGTGACTATTTCAGGAGAGTATAATGGGCTTTAATCACTTTGCTCAAGCTATTAGCAAGAAGGGTTGTCAGGAAATGTTTTTACTTTTGTTACAAAATTAATTGAATTTCCCACTGAATGAAATAAAAATTTATCTATATATAATCTTCAATGTTCTAATCATACTTCACTATCCTATTCCTCTTTTCCCTTCACTATGTGTTATTCATTCAATCAAACAATTTCTCATTCTGAACCAAGTTAGACTAGCCTAAGAAAGGAAATAGCATCATACTATGCATGTGCTGAGTGCTCGTGCTTGGTGATGTACTCACACATTACTGAATGGCAGGACATCCATGATGAGAGGTCTTGACCACAGAGTGAATGTCAAGTACATCTGCATAATCTAAGACCACTGATGTCTAGACAATACGCCCCTGTAGGGCCACTGCCACACTTACTATTTAACCAAACAGCACATTTGAATACTCTGCTTGTCTAGACTGCTATGTAAAACTCAATCAGGCAAATATTGTGCTCATTTTAAAGTTGTGCAGTTTAGTTTAGAGGAATATACAGTTGGTTCAATACCAAACTGGCCTAATGTCCACAGGAGCACAAAATCATTTGACTTTAAATCTCTACTGGAAGATGCCTTTATAAGGTATTAGGATTAAATATTAGCATTAGACATAATGTATAGGCTGGTGAACTTGTGTCTCTTACAAAATAAATGATGATTCACTTTCTCAGAAGGTAGATAGTAGGCACTGCTCAGCCTTTGTCACAAATTCTTTGTTGATCCTCATGAGAAGATTGGGGTGAGCCCTTCAGTGATTCTTCAAGTGTGGTGCTTGGATCAGCAGTAAGAGCTGGTCTACGGGGTTGTTAAGCAAACAAAGCCATAGGCCCCACCTCAGCTCTCAGAACATCTGAGAAGGGGGCCCAGAAAACTGCTCTTCAACAAGTTCTTGGGCTGACTTCAATGCACCATAAATTCCACAATCTTTACAAAGCTTGAACTATGTACAACTAATGTGTGTAAGTTTATATCCATGTTCTGTAAAATATTAGCTGTATGAAATTGAAAAGCTTAGTTCATCTTTGTGGATCTAAGTTACCTCACATATGAAATGCAGATAATAACAGTACATGGTAGAGTGGTTTTTTAGGACTGTTAATCATACAACATGTACTGGGTTCACAAATGAAAACTAAATAGCATGTACATGGCACTTTCCTTGTGGTACAAACTCAAAATTTCCTATTACAAGTATTAATTAAATATTTCAATATTTCTGAATATTTTAATAATGAAGCTTAATATTATTATTGAGTAGAAATAAACACTCTTTTCCAGTTTGCTCCAGCATTTTTAAAGTATATGAATCAGGAAAAGGAAAGGTGTTGTGAAGCTGGTATAAATCTGTTACTGTAAGTTACACAGTTTTGTGAAGATGATTTCATGCAGAATTCAAAGTAGATGCAATTAAGGATACAAATTAGAAGCTGTAAATGATGATTTAACAAACACATGATTTAACAAACAAATCAGAGAAGAGAAAAATTTCCAATGAATTTGAATCTTTAAATGCGGATTTAATTTAGCGATAAGCAGTTCTCAGGAGAAAACATGAGATGCTGTGCTCAACAGTCCATAAAGGGGGGGATGCAGAAGCGGAGAACAGACGTGAAGACGGAGGAACATCCTGGAAGCCCGGTCACAGACTGTGCACGCGCCCCGAGGCGTGTGAGAGGCACACGCGATGCTGCTTGCTCTCCACGTGTGATGTCAGTCTCAATGAGGCCCACGTGGCCATATGGGTGCAATGGCAGTGTCTCTGTGGGAGATGAGCAGCCTACAGTCACAGGGGTGCAAATGCCAGTGCCATCACCACAGGCTTTGGGAGCACCCTTTGGGTGTCTTCATACTTCAAACCTGAAGCCAGGGCTCTGGCTGAGCAAGGCTTTGTGCTGTCTTGATCACATGCTTCAGTCAAACACTCATGATTACAGGAAGTTAGTCATGACACGGTACACAGTGAGATGCAAGGGGATACTCGGCAGACAGCACAGCTGCCTTTCCATGTAAAATGAAAGGGAGATAGTAAAAAATCATAGTGGCAGTTCAGTTTTTAACCATCTGGCAGTCACAGTATTTCCATTTGACTGGATTAAGAAATGCTTGACGCAGTAGTGAGGCCCACCGCCAACTGTATCTTTGGAGATTCCCAGAGAGGGCTGGGCAGCAGGCCACCAAACTGAAGGGTGAAGATCCACGCTGACTGTGGGGAGCACCACCCTATGATCTTGCAGTCTGACTGAGAAGCAGAACATGTGGGGACAGAGGTGTTGTCCGAGTGCATTGGGAAGCCGATTGCAAGTTCAGTCCCAGCCTGAGAAAAGTAAGCTACTTGGTGAAAGCCTGTCTCACACAAACAAATAAATAAACAAAGAGATAAGAACTGGGATGTGGCACAGAGTGAAAGCCTTAAATTCAGTCCCTAGCATCACATACACGTGTACACACACACACACACACACACACACACACACACACACACACACACACAAACACACACACACACAGAGTGAGTGAAGCGTACGGAAGAAAGAACACCTCTGCTGCATTTTTTGGAAGCTTCATTCTCCCTGAGCTTGTGCATCTTCTGCTGTCACCGTCTATGGACCTCAGGTTCCAGTTTCTTTATCTAATCAAAGCAGAATCACCAGGACTGGGCCCTGGCCTCTATGTCAGAGTGGTGTTGCGTATTGAATCCCTCTTGCCCTGAAGCTTCCAGCCCTGGACTGAGCACTTGTGGGATCCGCCAACTCTCCAGGGTGCAAATAGCCTGTGTGCACTCTCCTGCTCCTGGCCCTGTGAGCCTATGTAATAAGTTTCCTTGAAAACCATGTACTATTCTGTTCCTGTAGAGAATAGTAGCCAATGTAGACATCAGTGTAGAATACCAGCACATTCTCCCTCACTTTCATCAGTCTACGTTCCCACCAAAAGTGGAGATGTGTTCCTTTCTCTTCACAGCCTTCCCAGTATTTTTTTTCTGGTTAATTTCAAGATAGCAGCCATACTTCGTGGAGAGAACTGGAATCTCAGTGTTGTTTTACCTATATCTTTTGAATGACCAGTGATGTTGAGCACTTCTTCATATGCTTCTTAGCTGCTTTTACTTCTTCCTCTGAAAAGTGTTCATTTCAAATGCTCATTTTTAAACTGGGTCTTTAAATTTGGAGGGAGGCTGATTTTTTTAAGGTCTTTGTATATTCTAGATAGTAGCTCATGTCTAAGAAACCATCAGCATTTTTATTATGCTTAATTTGTAAACAAGAACCAGAAGTTTCCCAGAAGTATAGTGCCTGGTCCAGAGTTACACAGGAAGGAGCCGTCAGAGTGTAAGGATAAACCCAGGTCTTGGCAAGTCTAGAGGATGCCTTCCTGCTCTTCTTGTCCTTGCTAGTCTCTGGAGATCCCATCCAGAGCGGGTGGTGACTTGTGAGATTCTGAGCTCCTCAGCTGCTGGTGTGCAGAGCCCAGATCTCAGTTTTCCTGGTGCTCCTGAGAGTTGGGAGCTGGAAGAGCATAAACCAGAAGCCAGGCACTGGGCCTGGTGTCTGTAGGTCAGTGGAGGCGAAGCTAAGGCACTCCAGTATTTGTTCTTCTGTTAAGATGAAAGATATGAACACAGGTGTTTTATTTTTTCTCTTCAGCCAAATCTCAGTATTGGGGCTGGATTGCAGCGTTGGCACTCTGTGATAAGAGGGTTAGCTTGGATGCTCCTCTCTAAAAGCTTTGGCGTCCCCCCTAAGGGCCTGCGCAGTGGAAGTGTGAGAGCACCAGAAACCTTCATCTGCACATTTGGCCCAGGAGCTGGCAAACGCTGTGATTTCCATTCCTTCATATGTTTGCACTTATGGGGAAAAGCGAAGATTGGCTACTAGTTATCTTCCATCAGAGACAAAACAAAACAAAAATGAAAGTATACATCCTGCTCTTGCCAAGTTGTCTAGCTCAAGTCATGCTGACGTGCATTTGTGTGTAACCACAGCCCAACCAGCCATGCTGAGTAGTGACTTCCCTGCATCCCACAAGACTTCGCTGATTTCTCTGTGCAGCATTAAAATTCTTCTAGGCTGTAATGAAATTCTTGGGGTAGTGACCTGCTGTTTTAATTTTCTATGTACCACTGTTTTCCATTTTGTCCCTAACCCTTTCTTCAGAATGTCTCATCATCTCATCTCTCTAGAATCTGTTTGTCTTCTTTGCTCTTTAGTCTTTCAACACACAGTTCAGATGGCAATTCCTTCCCTGTCTTCATTTTCACCGGTATTCATCGTGGTGGTGCCGGAGTTCTGTGGCGTCCAGCATGGAACAGAGCCACAGGAATGGGCCAGCTGGGCCAGACGGCTGCAGTGGGGTCGTGCCAGCCTTGTGCTTCGGCCTTTTCAGCAACCTTTGTCTCAGTCAGGGACTCCATCCTGGCCAAGCTGAGGACTCATTAACACATGAACATTCTCTGTCTTCAAACTGTGAAACATCAGTATCCACTGCAAGGAGGTCATATCCTCTCTCTCATGTTTTTTTTGTTTCCCACTGTCTTCACATGGTGCTTTTTTCTTTCCAGCCCTTCTCTCCGCTTTCTACTGCCCACACCAGATCCTTTTCCTCACAGCACAGGCAGAAACAACTCCCTCCGTGGTCATCCCTCCGCTGCCCTTTTGCAAACATCTTGGTGATGACTGCTCGAGCTTGTTGTCTGTTCCTCCACCCAGAGGAGAGGAGGCCATGTCACAGAGCCGGCCATGCACATGGGGTCCCAAGTACTCAAGGACCTGAGCACAGCAGCTCGCTCATCATCTCAGTCCCAGCCCAGGGGCAAAGCCCAGATCCTCGCCATTACTCCAATTTGCATCTCTCTATTGCTTGGTGCTATTGTTCATCCCATCACCTGCTTCTGCTGCCACATTAATGCCTTTCAGTTTCTGAGATAAACCATTTTTTTCCTCTGAAAGTTCTGCTCCCTTTTTACTTTGTTTATCTGCCAAATTTTTCTTTAATACTCTACTTACTAGAATCCTCAATGAGATCTTTGATTTCCTCATAGATTGAAGAAGAGAGCCTCTTTCTGGGCCTGGGGAATTTGAAGATCATATTTAAATTTTAAAGCACACTTTATTATATGGGAATATGTAGTTTTCCATGTGCTAAGCTCAAAAATCTGGGAACAGGAGAACACGGGAGCACATGGGGTTGAATATTTAGCAAATGAGTGGATTCTGTGGATATTTACATTGATAAGAGACCAAATATCCCTGATAAACTGAAATGTTAAATCTCAAGGAATGTAAACAAATGTGCTAAATGCAAATCTGAATGCAAGATGGCAGACAGAACCAAGACATTTGTTTACAGAGTCTTCCTGAGACTGTTAAATTTTAAGGAGTACACAGAGAACAGCAAAAAATATGAAAGTGAATGTGGAAATCATAGTCCACATCTGAAATGTGTGTGACAGACCAAAGTGGAGGAACTGGGTGTTGATCTTCTATGGGCACAGAGAGGGCATATAGCTTTGCAGATACGCATGGGAACTGCCTGCAAAGAAGAGATGAGTATCTAAAAAGTGTGCTGGAAAGCCAAGCTGTAACTTCAATCTCCAAAAGAAACTTATTTTTATAGCACATATTACAGGTTTGGTTGGGATAGTAACTGAATGATCTGTATGTTTTAGTTCCTTTTTCATTGTGGAGACAAAATACTCAATATCTCCAAGTTAAAGGAGTAAAACTATTAGCTTACAGTTAGTAGAGGTTTGCCTCCATTGTCAGCTGGTTCCAAGGCATGGAGGTGTGGCAAGGGACACAGAAGAGGGGAGCCCATCCCTGATTGGGAAGACAGAGGGCACAAGCAGCAGTCAAGCAGCAGCAAACTTCTCTTTATGCCATCCAGACTATAAACCTTTTAGCTGGTGCCACCCACACCCAGGGTGGGCCATCCCATTATCTACATCTAGAATTCTAAACCAATCAGTGGATTAATTTAGCTATCACACTCTAAATCCATTTCACTTCCTTATCCCAAGTTACACACCCTAGATCCAGACACCTCTGTAAGCTCTGAATGATGAGTGCCTAAAGCTGTAGGGGACATTTAGATAGAAGTCATAAGGCTGAGGGAGAGAACCAAGGGTGACAATGTGTCTGTTTCATTCCAAAGTGACACTCTTCTTCCATTTTACCAATCAGTGGGGAGAAATTGCCTATGTCATCCTGCTGCATATGTGCCCTGAGTTAATCCCATCTTTTTCATTCACTATTATTAGCTCATTTTTAGTAATGTTGTTAGTGGCCCCCAGCCAGGGACACATGACAATTAAAAGTCTCATTTCCTACATCTCAGACAGAATTTTGCTGTCTGTGCACATGTGCATTATGAGGCAGAAGCAAAACCAACTGTGCTAAGGTTAATGAAGTCCTAGCACTTTGCTTCTTACATGCTCTAATTGCATATAGCATAAAACGTTTATCTAAGCCAGAGGACAAAATAGTCTAATGATGGAATTTAGCTAAACTTATGATCAGATAACTGTAGCAGGATGACTGAATCAGTACTTAGATTCAAAGTCATTTCTGGAGTCAACCCTTGGGTAGCATGACCAAGTGTTCAATCCCTCAAAATAGCTTGGTGTGTGTGTGAACTGTTTTTGAAATGGTGGGAACACATTTGCAATATCTTTGACAGTTCATGTATCTCAGATGTAATTTCTGAGTTAAAATAGCTTCTATTTTATAAGTTTTGCTACTCTACCAATGCTCATTAGAGACAGAAATAAATGTCATGTTCTGCCACTGAGGGACCTGAAGAATGAACCATCCCACCGTCTGTGCTACAGATCAGAATACCTCTTATAACACATTTCAAAAATTATATTAAGCTGAATTGTACAATACTTTCTTGTTTACACTGAAAAATATCAGATGCAGTGGGTTGTACAGATCATGATTGTGGGTGTATCACAATCACTATATTGAAATACTCAATTTAAAACAATGGAGATTTTTCATCTGTCTTACCAGTTCAATTACTCACCACCACATGCCAAAAACAAAGGTGGCTCCTTTTCCCTCCACGATCTGCCACAGATGAATCAATCTTCTCTCTTGTGATGAACTGTTTTGCTTAGATTTTAGTTCGGTAACTTGGAAATCTCAAATATCTGACATTTTAAGGACTATGAATCATTGTGTAGTATTTTCAATGTTTTCTTATTTTTTTCAGTAATTGTGTTTTATTAGTTTGCATTTTTTCTTTCTTCTTGATTAAATGTGTCAGAAGTTCTTTTTACCTCAATCAACTTTAACTGCATTATTCATTTTCCATGTATATGTATTTTCCTAACTTTTTTTTGAGACAGGGTCTCACTTTGTAGTTTAGGCTGGCCCTGAGTTCAGCCTCAAACTCACATCACAGCAACCCTCCTGCCTCTGCCTCCCAAGTGCTGGGATTACAGGTGTGAGGCACCATGCGCGGCACTGTGGTATGTGGTACTGATTGCTCCTGGGCGTGAGTCTCCACGCCCAGTATGGTATGTGGTTACTGGGGGATTGAACCTGGGTCCTTGCGCTTGCAAGGCAGGCTCTGGAACCACTGAGCT
The DNA here is from genome assembly GCA_004026965.1 of Petromus typicus. Lineage (NCBI taxonomy): Eukaryota > Metazoa > Chordata > Mammalia > Rodentia > Petromuridae > Petromus > Petromus typicus. The sequence continues at coordinate 71,928 of PVIR01003937.1, read as the reverse complement.
AAATCCCTGGCCCTTTCATAACTTTTTTTATTCAAATCTTTATTGGCACATTATAAATGATGATGTGTATTTATAATGTTTTCTTATTTTTAAAGTGTTACTAACACTCTTTAGAGGTCCCATCTCATGTGTCACTGGAAGTTCTCAATTTAGAGTTCTGTTTCAACAATTCTAAACTCTAGACTAAGAGGAGTGGCACCTATGAAAGTTCTTAGGAAAAATAGCTTTGATCTAGAAGTTCCACGTATTCCTTAGTTAGCCAAATTATTATTCCAGTGTAGGAAGAAATGACAGGTTTAGCTTTTCAACAGCCAAGGAAATTATTTTCACATAAATTTATGAATAAATTGTTTCTAATGAACATATTTGACCAAAAACAGGAGAAATCAAAATAACAAGGGAATGCAGTAACAACCAAACAGCAGTGATTTTACATAATAAATGACTGATAATGTACTTTAAACCTATTTTTAGCAGATAAAGAAGACATTTTGTTCAGAAGAGAGCAATAAATGATATACTAGAAAATATAAAATATATAAAACATACCACAATGCAGATTGCAATCAGAGGCCTTTTGATTTTTAATTTGAGATTTAATAATGAAAGTAGTTTGACTAAAAATGTAATAGTAATGATATTTCTGCTATAATTGCATACTTTTCTACTCTACATTTCATTTATATGTAATTATTTTATCTTCCCAACTATATAACAGGCTACCTATCCATTTTCTCATTAGTGATAACTTAGAACAAAATCTCCATTGACAGTAGAGATCTAATCAATCATGTGTTCAATGTATGTGTGTTGACATTTTTTTTTAGGAAATGAGATACACAATTTAAAGTTTTATTGGTTGTATTCAGATAAAAAAACAAGTCCCTATTCTTAATATTGTGGATTTTCAAAAGTATATGTTCTAATCTTGCAATAATTAAAATTTTTGAAAAATTTGTTGACTTGTATATGAATCAAGGTTTTGTTATTAAGGCCTTGTGAATTTTTCTAACAAATTCATGAAAGAGAAATGTTTTATCAACATGTGCAACATAGTGATTTGTCTAAAGTCATCCTAATTATGAACCAAAATACTAACAGATATACAAATATGTAGTTGGTATGCACAGTAAGTAAGCTAGACAAAATTAATGCAAAGATAATTAACATCAGCACGGAGGAGCAGATCACTGATCTGATGCTGTGAAGAAACAGCCTCATTGGTTAAGGAGAGGATGACACTAGACTCCATCATATGGAATCTTCAAAAACTCAGAACAAAGAACCTTCATTTTCAGATTTTTAAAAAACATACAATATTACAGAAAGAAAGAGACCCTGAGGACATTTCTCAGTTTCAAGAAACTGAGGAGACATTATAACACAAAGGCAGTATGTGGTGTAACACAGGCTACAATGGATACTCCCGAATCAGCGTACAGATGAGAGTGCATGGAGAAAGCAGAAAGTGGCGTCTGTCAGCGTTCTACTTCTTGATGTGATTCTCTGTGGTTAGGACAAAAGAGGCTGTGGTTTTAAGGAGTTACACATTGAAATATTAATGATATGTAGTTTCATGTGAGGGTTCTCAGACTGTGTGTGTGTATGTACAGAGAGATCACAGGGTTGTTGTTGCAGTGGTCAGGGGTCTGCAAAAGGGTTCATGGCTAAGATACATAGAATTTAGAATTAAGTCTCCTTTGGCAGTAGAGACATAGTCAATCATATGTTTAATGTATGTGTATTGACATGTTCTTCTAGGAGATAAGATACATAATTTAAATTTTTACTGGTCAGATTCAGAGAAAAAACAAGTCCCTACTGTTAATATTGTGGATTTTCAAAAGTATATGTTCTAATCTTGCAACAATTAAAATTTTTTGAAAACTTGTTGACCTGTATGTGAATCAAGATTTTGTTAAGGCATTTTTTTTTCCTGTACATTTCTTTCTGTACACTTGATAGTATACCTAAATAAAATAAAACTAAATTTTTACCGCAGGAAAGATTGTCATGATGTAGTCCATGTTAATACTTGTAGTTCTCCCTTTATGTATTTAGATTTATTCAGATAGACGTGGGGGCTTTTTCTTTCTTAATTACAAACTTAGTTGGTATAAGTGTGAAGATAAAGATTAAGTGATCTTGAGAAACACAAAAATTTAATTACTAAAACTAATGACTACAGTTAATTACAAAATAAAATTAAATGTGTTTTATAAGTCACATTAATATGTGATGGATTGAACTCTTCATAATCCTTTTAAAAACTTAAAATCCCTTTTTTGAATTCATAACTCTTTAAACTGAGAAATTCTAGTAGATTTTTGTCCGATGAGGTTTATTGGAACATGAATTCTTCAGTTGAGTTAAAAAATTGATAAAACCAGAAGAAATGCTATTACAAATTATGTATTTTGAAATGTGCAGAGAATGTCTGTACAAAGGACTAAGAGTTAAATGTTCTTGGCCTGAGAAGTGCACAGATTTTCCGCTATTCTTCCACTACAACCTTCTCTAAATACTTGCACTGAAAGCGCTCAGCTTAACACAGCAGTGCCCACTGGCCAGCCTGGAGAACTTGCTCTCCTACCCTTCCCTCTCTTCTTTCTTATTAAACTCCCGAGGCTTCAATATCAACAGAAGGGTACAGTTCATCTGCACTCCACTTAATATGTGTAACCGGCTGTGATTTTATTTTTTGACGCAGCCACATGAAAAAAGTTTTTTTTTTTTTTTTCCTGAGCTATAGGTGTTAATTGGTATCTTTGTATCTTGCTAATTAAGTTCTAGCAACACCTTTTCCTTCTTCCTCGTTTGCATTTAATGAGCTCCCTTGTTGTATTAATTTATTAGATAATTAGATAAAACAGAAAAAGTTCAGTTTCTTTAGGAGTAGTTTTGGAAAATATACCTTAAATCTTCAAATGCAGATAAAAAATATATATAATGCAAAAAAGAAGATTGGTGAGAGAGAAGTATACTAGTGTTAGCCTGCACACTTAGACTTTTTAACAACATGATCATTAGGACACACACAAGAAGAGAGGATTGATTCAAGAGCTCAAGCAATAACAATTATTTTGGTGAAGTACAAGATCACATATGGTACATCATGATACGCAGACAGAAACCTTTACCATGTTTAAGCACAACAAACAAATTATCAGTTAAGCAATGTGCCCTCCGGACTCTAATTATCATTTTCATTTGCATGTTCATTTTTCTTTCTGAAATTCCTTCCAAACCATTGGCCAGGCATTATGAGGATATTTGCAGTTTGTTATGATACCAGAACTCATTTGTCAAATAGAGGGAAAAACCATTGGTGTATAGTGAAACTGAGCATTGTTTAATAGACTAATGCTCTTGGTTCATAAGAAGCTAGAGACTTGTGGAAATCACTCTGGGTGAAAACTTCCAGATGTCACTGATTTCACTTTCCTGCTTCAACTCAAGCTGGTTCAAGTCATTAGCTTTCTACCTGTGTCCAGCATCATGTCAAGGGTCAGTGTCCCCTGTCATTGGTTTTTTTTTGCCTTCAGTTAAGAATGGATTCCACTGGAGCTTCATATCTTAATTGAATTCTTGGAAACTGTGACCACTTAAAGCCATTAATACACATCTTTTGAAATACCATAATTTTTAATCTTCGAGGAGAAGTAAACATCCATAATTCTGGGTATCAGGGAATCCAAATATTCATACTAGTAGAAAGGCACATACAGAATTACTGCTGAAATTGTGTTTCAGGAAAAGCAAAAGTACATGAAAGGTGAAAGTCACTATGATGTGCAACTATAAAGAGCTATGATGACAAAAGTAACTACCATTTCTGCTCCAGTTTTAGTAGTGTTGAACTTCTTATCTGGGATTAGTGTTTTTTAATAAGAGGATTTACACAGCTTGGTGACCACTTTCCCAGGAGCTGGTCCTGTTGGTGCTTCCTGGAAGACTAGAACTAGGTCTTCCAGGCTGTCCACATGACATCAGTACTCTGCTCTGAAACAGAAGTAGTTTTATGGAGAAGTGGCTTGAGAACGCTATTGATATGTCTCCACTGAACACTCTGACAGATGCCCTGCAGACAGATCTATTCCCAGTGTCATTTGTAGCTTGTAAATCACAGGAGAGAGTTCTTGTCTCATGTATTCCAGAGGAAACCAAATCAGGTAATCCACATAGCAATCTACAACTTTCACAGATCTTGGGTTTGTTCTTCCCTGAATGCTAATTTAAGCCTGTTGGGACTGTTAAAAAGCATAAAGTTGGGGAGAGAATACTCAGAGAGGCAATTGGAAAGACAGAGATATCAGAACTGGGAGAAGATTGTTTGCAGAAAATATTCTTCCCATGTGTGGACTTGGCCTTTGAAGCAGAGAATTACAACAGGAAATTAGGAGTAGGCTGGAGCAGCCTCATAAACAAGGACAAAATTGTGTCAGCACACAAAAATATTTCACTAGACTGCCCTTCCCTAAGGAGGCTCACAGGTGGCATCATAAATGAAATCAGCAGTCCTCCTGCATGTGTAGCTTATAGGGCTATTTTGGCTCTCCCTACCATTAGTTATTTGTAAGGTGGAGCATAAATACAGACACTGGTTGAATATTTATGTGCGGCTTCACAATCCACCTTCATTAATTTGTCTACATATGGGGAATATGGCTATGAGGGGAATGGAAAATATTTACTCTGGGAGTCCTTAATGTAATGCATTAAATATGAATGTGCACTTGGTGTGGGGGGTCCTGGAGACGTTGGTAGGTGTTGGATCCCTACTGACCCTTTATCATTTTCTCTCTTCTCACAATTGAATACAAAACTGAAAGGCTCCTTTAACAGTTAGCAAATAGTGACACTGCCAGGCTCAACGATAAGAAATTCCATAAGGTTTTTTCCAGCCATAAGATTTTTATTAGTTCACTGGTAAAAGTCTGTCCTTGGAGCCCAACTATACATGACCCCAAAGAGACTCCTGCCTGAGCAGCAGAATAATATTCTGAGACTGCTTCGCTTTTCACTGAATAATAACGTCACCAGTTACTGAATTTATGTTCTCATTAGAATCCTTCTTACTCTTCTTTTAAAAGAGGAAAATACTCAAAGAGTAAATGAGCAGAAAAGTTGGTACTGTAAAGAACGTTATATATGTTCAAATGGCTCTTCACAGAAGACTTGGAACATATGCCTGGCAAGCTGTTCTCTGCCAAAGTTTCAGTCCTGCAAGAAGAACTGATCACCCTGGGAACATCTTCCTTCATTGTAAACTGAGTCCTCATTTTCTGGATGATTTCTAGGGACTTCATTTTTCTTTCAGCCACAGCAGAAGCCACTTGCTAAAGTAAATACCTTCAGAGTTATCTCCTCAAATTTGGTACAAATCTTCATACGAGTCTACTCTATTTCACATTTTTCTGAGTAGCTACCATGCAGCAGATATTTTCCACAGGCTCCATTAGTTTCCAGCTGTGGTACAGCAGTCAGCCCAGACTCGCGCAGGTCTCTCAAGAAAGACAACTGCAAGCTTATGAGCTGATACATCTGAGGATTCGGAAATGGGGGTCTGGGAGGCACAGCATTTGTCTGTATGTGTGTGGCCCTGGATTTGATTCCTACAAATACACAAAATATAAAAACTGAAGAAGAAAAGCTTCAGCTAGCTACCTTAGTTAGAAGTCAATTTGGAGTCATAGACAATATATCTGATGAAGATCTCAGTAATAGTCAAAACTTACAACAATTCCTACTATGTAATCTTATTGAACCAATCAAAAGAGGAAGACTGAGAAATATATGCTACCCATCAAGGACCAGGCAAAATGTTGGTACGTGGACCACTGTAGGGGTGGGGATTGTTGGTGCCAATAATCCTGTCTTCCACAAAGCACAACATTTTTCAAATACTTAAATGACACTATTAGACATAAAACATGCTTAAAACTTGAGTGTGTAATAGCCATCTTCTTAAAAAACTCATAAAGATTTTTGTACTACCAAAAGTATACTATACTTGGAAAGAAAATTACTTTGACAACTAAGGAAGTATTTTCTACATAAAGGACAATGAAGAAAGAACCAATCCACACAGTTCACCTGGAGGAAGAGTGAGACACTTGGAGCAAAGGCAGCTCTCTGCTCTTCCCTGAGCCTCAAGAAAATGGGCTCCCAATTGTAAGTGAAGCCATGTGCTGTGTTTTGAGTGTGATTTGATGTACAATTATTCATTAATATTTGAATATCTGGCACTATTTCTAACTCTGGCCCTTATCTGCATGAATTATAAAGTTTTTTTTAATAACACTGTTCTCACTATTGTAAAGGAGGAGAGAAAAAGTGTTATTTCTACTAGTTTTTAGTACTTTTTGGTAATGAAATTAGTTTACCTTTAGAAAACTACATATGGCTTGATTTTATTTTAAACATCCATGATTCAATTATTGCTATTACTTTTATTCTCCTTTGGTGGCACTAAACTAAAAAGATTCCTTGTGTGCTTTGCTACAAAGAATTTATACAGAGACACTTTGGCATTATTCTTGTTGTCTGATTGGCTGATAGAGAGTCCAGTCACGCCCGGCCTTGAGGAAGGGCTGCTGACAATTGGGTGAACCAGCTATACGGGTTGATATGTAGACAGGAGGATTTGAGAAGTTAAAGCAAATATGTAGTGCTGGACAAAAATGATGATAAATTTAGGTAACTATTTAGTTTTGTAAAAATGATGTATTTTTCACTCTTTCCTTTATAAAATTTATCCCCTTACTTTTCTCATCCTTAGATCAAACCTGGCCTTGTGCATGCCAAACACACACTCATCCATCAAAGGACAGGAAAGTCCAAGAGGAGGCTTAAGTTATGTTTGCCCAAGTGTAAATGGGATAATTTAAGTCACATAAAACTGTAAAAAGTGCATTTCAAAACACTGTCATACGCATCCCCACTGTGATATTTGTTCCACTTCTTAAATTTGGAATTCTATTATATTATTTTACTGCCATAAGCTACTTTCAATAAAGATTCTTGCATTTAACAATTCCTTGTCAGGTAAACTGAAACTATATTTATCCAAATAGGTTGTTCTAGCGAACTGGCTCAAAAGAATGAGTCAGTAATGTTAATCACAACAATTATATAATTAAGTGTGATATTTGATTCCCTAAAAAGTTAGGTCACTTAATTTATCCAATGTAGATTAGAACATTTCTAAAGTATATTATATAAAGAAGGGTCTTACTGGGAACCTACAGGACCTCTTATAAAATTGAGACTTCTAACCAGTATCCTTAAAGAAATTGCAGGACAGAAGCCAGTGAAAGACTTGTTGCCCAGGTAGATTTGTAAGCAATTTCCCTGAGGAGAGTCACTGCACAATGAAAAGGGTGTGCTTCATGGTAGGAGGAAAAACTCATATCGGAGAATTTCCCTGCATTCACTACCATGTGAAATGAACAAAAGTATGAGAACTGGTCGCATTCGGGGTTAGAGAAGAACTCAGTCCAGACAATTTGTTAATTCATTATATAATAAAACACTGTTATATGAGTAACATGTTGACTAAAATAGTGTCACTTCAAAATATAATTTCTCCAGAAACAATGGCAGAGAATGCACCTGAGACAGATGTGCAACTGCTACATCAATGTGACTTTACTATCAGTAAATAAACTTCCAAGGAAGAATGTGGGAAGTTTCTAAAGGAGGTACATATTATAGGCACACAGTGCCACCAGCTTCAGAATTCTTTTTGTTGTTAGCCATCTCTTAAATTTGGAGAAGATAAATTATTATTCTCTAATCATTATTTTCTGAAATAATCACTCTAAAGTTGTTATAAACAATGAGATCAATTAAAATTTTTGATATGTGCAACTACAAGGTGAGGTAAACAAGTGACCCTGATAATGGATTTTAGGTCTTGTCAATGTGCCCAAGTTATTCTATTAGGGTTTAGACCTTTTAATATATTTATAATAACCATCATAACCATATTTTCACACTGTTTTCTTGAGTAGAACACTTAGGAAATGAAAAAGACTGAATTGAGTGGAGGAATCACATTCTACAGGTATTTTTTTCTGAAAATTTTGTCTCAATCTGTGCCATGCTCAGCTAGAAGAAATGATTTGTCAAATATTTTCTTTAACCAAACAGTGGTGATATTCCTTCAGATGCTTTTTGTACTAAAAACACCTATTAGCCCTGAGCTGACAGCACCAGTGAACCCTGGTATCTCTGGATCCTGAGCTTCTCTAAGGAACACAGTCAGAAGAAATAAGACAAAGTTATTTTTATCAAAGTTATCCATCATTCAGATGGCATGACATAAGTGCACCCATAAGGCAGAGGGTGTCTATCCAGTTCTGCTGATGCTATGTTCTCCTAATATCAACTCTTCTTCTGCATCTAGGATGGTTGTTTGGCCTCAGAAGGATGTATGAGTTTTCCAGCATTCACTGAGCCAGAGGGAGTATTTTTCTTTTAGGAAATTGCTGATTGGATAAATCAAATTACATGCACACATTTAAATCAATTCCTGTAGCCAGTGAAAAGTGAAATGTTAATTGGCTAAGCAAAGACCTTATCATTGAAGAGAGCTTCTCCCAAAATATATTTCCTATAAGGAAGTACTGATTCCCTCACCTTGAGCAAAGTTAGCCTGGGAAATACCTGCTAAGGTGCAAAAAATAAAAACAGCAGGATTGTAAACCATACATACTAGCTCTATATTATTTTTTATATCAGACACTCTGTGATTCAGAGATCACTCCATAAGCACTTTTTCCTTGGGTGAGAACCAACTAGACAACATAGTAACTATGCCTGACTTTTTCTCTTTTGAATCTTTAGCCATATTTTGAATCAATTTAGCCACATTGTTAGAACTACAGAGCTAACTAACATTTGATATTTCTTTCCACCATAAGCCACCATGATGAAATACTTCTTGAGAGATGGGCTTATCCAAGAAAATCCATGCATGAAGAGATTCACAAGATGTAGTATTTAAAGAGCATTTCATATCCTCAAAGTACTGGAAAGATGGATGGAAAAATATCTACATAGATAATGGTAGAAAATCTTCAGAAAAGGGTTGGGACAATGTCAGCAAGGTGATCAATAAAACAGCACAGAGTTCCCAGAAAATTCCAGGTAGTTCCATTCCTAATGGGAAAGATGAAATAATGAGTGACTGAAATTAGATTTTGAAGAGTCTGATAATACCTGAATGCAAACTGGATATTTAGATTTATGAATAGAATGTCAAAATTTATAGATGAACAACATTGCTATTTTACTTACATGAGAATTAATTCTGGAAAGGAGGAGGCTCATCTCCTGGGAGCAGAAAAAAAAATCACTAGAAAGGTAGTATGGAGAATATTTACATAGTTGAGGCCACAAATGAAGTCCAAACAGAAGAACCAAAGTAGCCCTGGTGTTTCAGTCACTCTCCCGTAGCTGTGATTAAAATACCTGACAGCTACAACCTAATGGAGCAGGGATTTATTCTGGCTCACATCTTTAAACTACAGACAGCTGGACCCAAGGGGGTAAGGGGTGTGGCCCAGGAAGTGTTTAAACCATGAGACCAAGAAGCAGACAGAGAAGGGAGGATCCAGAGATGAGAATCCCTTTTTCCAGATCATGTGCCCAGGGACCAATTCCACCAAAGGCCCAACTCCTAAGAGCATGGTGGGCTTCTGAACCCCTCCATGGATGAATCTGATGAGGACCGCACCTGTGATCCAATCATCTTGCACACACATGACAATTTGAGGGAATATTATAGAGAAAAACCGTAGCACCAACGAAGAATAAAACTCATCCAGGTGCACATACAGGTTCCTCAGGACTTGAGAAGAAGCAGGTCTAGTGCACGAATGAGAAACTGGAGAGCCTGGCCTGGTTCTTTGACTTCCTGTCTTGCTGTACAATAGCATCTTACTAAAGATATACTTGAAGAATAAATAAAACTTGTACTTGAAGAAAAAGACTTCATAAGAGAACAAATTTGATCATCAACGTTATGTGAAAGGGCCTGAGGCATCTGGGTGGTGAGGGCTGAAGGGCAGCATCATACTTCTGCCGTAGGCCTGTAGAAAAATCTAGATGTGAGGCACCTGATCCAGGCATCAGGTGTGTAGCACTCAAATCATGGCTGCATGTAAAGATCATCCAGCAAGACTACTGTGAATAAAAAACAAGCATGTAGAGAAATGCTCTGTATTTAAAGAAGGAATTAAATATGTGAAACCAGGAACTGGAAAATCTAAGGGTAGAGAAGTAGGAACAGGTGTGAGAAGACATGATTGGGGAAGATGAAGTATAAGGTACAGGAAGGACAGAGGAGCAGGGCTTTGGGGGCTGCCCTGACTCTGCCCACACCAGGGACAACTGTTTCTTATCTGTCACCACTGTTGGTTTTGTGGGGTTTTTGTTGTTGTTGTTGTTGCTGTTGTTGTTGTTTTAAAGGAAGATTCTTCAACAAACATTTTTCTCTTTTAAAAATAATGTATTAACTCCCAAATAACCTGATATTGTAAGCAATGCTTATCTTAGAGGTCACCAAAGCTCACTCTTCCATGGATGAAATTTATGAGGTACAGATTATACTGGGACTTGTTCAAAATCATCTCGTTGGTGGCTATAGAATTAGGACTAGATTTCCAATACTCTTACTGTAGAATACTTTATAACTTGGCCTCCAAACATAAATAACAATCTTATTTTAAAAACAAGTAAGCCTTTGTATTTCAAGTCCTTCCACTCTCTGATTCTTTCTTCCTATCAACTATCAATTCTTCAGAAATGGTATCATTTCTTTTCACCCAGGAGAGAAGAAATACTAATTATTTCACTCTTGTCAACCTGATTGGTTTTGTCATTGGTTGTCCTTCACTTCTACCTGACCTTTAAACCTGTAATCAAGGTCAGTCCAGTGATCTTTTTCTTTGGTCTGCACACCTGTGTTGCTGAATACAGTACTGCAATTATATGAAGTGGATCCAATTATATTCTCTCCACCTTAACCATTCTTGAATCCACAGTACTGGACAGAAAAGTTTTCTATTTTTAATCAGCATTTGAAATGTTTTTCCTAAATGGTTACAACTTCTTTATTTTTAAAAAAATGTATTCCTAAATTCTTTTTTCATGAAATTTGGAGTGTACCCTGGTTGCCATTCCATTGGTAACACTTCTCTGTGCTGTTTCCCTTCTGTATAAACATGTCCAGATTCACAGTGACACATATCCTTTCCTTTCCTTCCATTTCTTCCTCTTTTCTTCTACCCAATGTTAATCTTTTTCAATCTCTCACTAGTTTAGGAAACTGCTAAAATTACCGAGAGAGAGAGAGAGAGAGAGAGAGAGAGAGAGAGAGAGAAAACTAATCTAGCCAGTGGTGCTTAACTTTTTGTCTTAAATTATCAAAGGTATTAAAGAGAGAGGCCCCACCAGACCTCTTAAATAATCTTTTGTCTTGTTGAGTTCCAAGCATTTCTATTATTAGAAAATTCTCTGTCATTTTAATGGAAAATACAAGTAGAGATGAATTCCCATTACCTAGACATTGACACAAAAGAGTGAGCACAAAATCTGTAGTCATTCCAAATCAAAGAACATATGAATCTCAACAGAGACTATTGAGGGTTTTGAATTTATAAGAGAAAGTTACACAAGGGAGTCCTCTCATAAGAATCTGGAAACACAGATTGGGAGGGAAAAGTCACATAATCTTTCCTAATGGCCCCAAAATAAAACAAAGATTTCTAAGAAAAAGTTACAGGGAAAAAATGTCCTTCAAGGAGAACCAAGTTTGAGGCAATATGGAAGCATAAAGAGCTTTTATATACAGTTTGAAAATGTTGAGTAGTTCCTTCACAGTGGGACAGATTCTAGATATCATGAACGAAATGATTAGTAAGAGTGGCTCTGTGGTGGGAAGGTGAGTACAAGTGGAAGCCCTAGCAGGTAATGCATAGAGGACATAGGAATAGTAAAATTTGATCTTCAAGTGCCTGGCCAACAGTGCCAATTCTTATTTTGATTCTACTCCAGATGTTCCTCTATGAAACACATTTTAAGACATTCAGAATCTCTTCCATCCCATAGAAGAATAGATCGTTAATGTATAAGTTGTACAGAGTACCCCCAGTTTAAGTGCTAGGTAGAGAAAGAGACAAGGCAATAGGTACATAATTATGGAAATCTTGTAGTCTGTCATCACTTACATTCTTTCACAAAATAACTTTGATAAATACCCAATGTTACACATAGAATTTATGCAATGAATATAAGTATAACCCAACAATTTTCAGTGTAATATCTCTGACGATGTGTGTGATTATGCACATAACTGCATGTTATGCGTCAAGACCAATTTAAGAGGAGACTGAGAGACTTGAAAAGGATCAGCAGAACCTGAGAATTGAATTTAAAATACATGCTAAAGAAACGTTCTTGCCTCAACCTGCCAAAATGTATTTTTCCATAGTTCTTGTTTAGAAATACCAAGAGGTTGTTGTCATGACTTCACCATAGAACGTTCAACATTATGTAGATTGAATAGGGCTAAACAAGCATGAAAACCAGTATTTACAGGTTGCCAAACAGAAGCGATGTGGAGAAGCCTTGAGGAATTATTAAAGTCGTCATACAACAATAATATTTAAGGCTTTCATTTCATAATGAGATAATTCACTCTTATGTCTTTTGAATTTTTGAATAATCATGAATTAAAGAATGTTCTAGATGTCATTAAAGATATATATCTCTACTAGGTCCAGTTTTTCTGACCCTCTCAGCCAAAGCTATGTACCCTAAAATGGTTAAACTCTGTTAGTGGCAGGCTTTTATGTCTGTTGCATTTAAAAACAGTTTTTGAAGGATTGGATATTTTATGTATCAAAACTGTGTTTTGGAAAATGACTAAGGATGAATTAACTAGTATTAGATCTTCAAATCAAATTTTGGAACTGGAGATGAAAGTATGAAAATCCCTGCAGCAGGACTCCTTGTAGTGCTATGGTGGAAATGAGGAAATGCCACTTTTTACTGGACATTTCTAGCCACTGTATGAGCAGCTCAGATTAAGACATGTATATTAAATAATCTATAATTTCCAGTGCAAGTAGTCAAGAAAAATTACTCTGAACTGAAGTCCTGGAGTTAACAAACACCATTCTGCAGTGTACTACATGGTTAGACTGATGTTTCAAAAAGGGGAATGAAAGTACAGGTTAGAGAGTGATTAAATAATAGATCGTAGTGTCTCTAAAATAACATGAAGGAATTTGATCTTTGCCAGCAATGAGGAATCTCTGAAAGATCCTGAGAGTTGATCTAACAGAAGCAAAATGGCATTTCAGTCCCCGCCACCTGGTTGGGAGACCAGCTAGAAGAGAAATCCAGGTGAGCAGGTCAGGGCAGGAGTCTAAGTCTTGGTGCTAATCTAAAGGTCTGGGGTGCTGTAAGGAAGCTGGAAAAAACTAGCTGACAATTCTCAGAGCCATACTACAGCACAAAGAAAAGAAAATCAATGGTGATTTTAAAATGTTTATTCTAATACATTTCAGAAGCCTAATGTCATTAAATGTAAGAGGAAAGATGATGTGAATGCAATTGAATTCTCTTAAGATGGGATGGTTTTGATTATCCGCAAGAAATCAACATATGGAGAGATTTTTGTGTTTACTCAAGCCTAATGTCTCTGCTCATATTGATTTTCTTGCTTAGAAAGGTTACAAGAGTAAAAGATAAATGCTGCTTTTCAAAATGCCTGTTATAAAGTTTTCTTAATAGCTTTCAAATTGAGAGTACTTATCATCATTTAGCCTTTAATATTTAAAAGGATGCACTACTACATCTCCTCAGGTGTCATGAATGCACTGTGACTTTTTGGAGAAACTCACTACATCATGTCTACATTCTCTTTGCTTCATATAAGTCAGTCCGGGTTTCAATATCATGATTTAGATAGTCATAAAATATCACTAAAGAGAAGTTAGAGACTGAAGTAATAAGGTAATCAATACTCTGCTGTAACTCAAGATGATATATGAACAATTTTTATTCATTATTTCATCTCAAAATTGAAATGTTAGTATTATATTTTTAGATAAAAATACATGTAAGTGATATTAAACTAGAATAAGTAGTAGAGATTCCATGAGAAGTGCTTATACATTTTAAATTGCTCCAGTAAAGTATACAGAAATATTATTTTCAATGGTTTGAGAATCTTACTCTCTCTCTGAGTCAATGACATTGTTTTTATTTTTATATTTTACTTGTATTTTTCTTTTTCAAATAACTTCCTGTCTTAGTCAATCTTCTCATTGCTGAGACAAAGTACCCTACACCCAAAAGTTAATGGAGGTAAGTTTTATTTAGCTCAGAGTTTGTAAGGTTTCAGTCCATAATTAAGTGGCTCCAAGGCAGGGTGGTGTGGAAGACAAGCATTAAATAGGAGAAAATGCTCATAGTGGACAGAAAGTAGCAAAGTAACAAGGGACAACTACAGCTCTTTCTATCACGTATATTTTTATCCAGGCTGCTTAGTGTGGGAAGCACTCACAACTTCAATCCTCACACTCTTGATTCTAACATTGTACATGAATCAACCCCAGTGTGACACCCCTTAGATCTAGCCACTGATCTACATTTTTCAACCAGCACTCATTTCCTAATATGTTTAATGATAAACCCTTTATAATCCAATCATAAATCTCTTCTTTGAACTTGTAGGACCGTAGGGGGACATCACATATAAACCACAACAGTGACTACGGCTAGATGTCTTTTACTGTATTATGAATTTTTAAAGCATTCACCAAGTATTTGGTCATACTTCATATGACTGCTCTGACTCTTGGCACACCTAGATTGGATAAGTAATAGAAAGGGTAGAATTGCTAGGTAGACACATGTCTTCTTTGTGAAATTTTCTTTTTGCTATTAAGTAAAAGAGAATCAATTAAACAATTAACTTTGGCTCCCACAGTGACCCCAGCAGGTTATGCTTCCTGGGTGGATAAATGGTACACGCTTATGTTTTGGGAAGGTGCCCTTCAGTCCTCCTTACCCTTAGCATTAGGCTCTTCTCTGACACTCTGCCTCACCCTCCTGGATGTAAGTCACACCTGTTCTGTTGGCACCCTCCAAATCTGCCTCTAAACTTAGTATCCTATATCCACCTCTGATGGGTTTTCTCCTTGTTTATTCCCACATGTGATTAAGACCTGGAGATAAAAGACATCCGAGCCTGAGTACGTTTTCTTTAACCTGTTGTTCTTTGTATTTTCCTGTCTTGATGATGATATGAAAACAAACAGCTAAGAAACTCAACTCTTTCTCCCAGGCCCTGCACACTACTCACTGGTGAGTCATCACTGTCAATTCTCTTGAGACTTTAACTTCTTCATCTCTTACCCTCTTGTTACCATCTTGACCACCTTTTTGGGTTAAAACCAAATTGCTTCTCACTCTGGGTAGAAATAAATTCTTACAGTTATCCTACTTTCCCTTAATATTGCTGACCAAATAATCTAAAATATAAATCATTTTCTAGTATAAATTCTTAAGTTAAAATTAACAGTACGTATTTCAGATCACCCTAAAATTATTTATTCTACTTATTTAACCATATTCCTGAGGACTTCTCATCCCTCTTTCCTTCCAGGCCCACTCTGGAAACTGTCCTTGGTCTATTGAGCATATTTAGTGATGTCTGTCAATATTTCAAACTTCAGAACTATAACCATGACCTTCAAACTCTCTATAAGTCTACTCTTCATGCTTTATTCCTCTGGTTAGCAGAGGCTTCAACCCTCCATCCCTGCAGTAAGTTTCAGCAAAGTCATCCTTGATTTTCTTCTCTGCTTTTAGTTTCTCTCTTCTTTTCTAGTTCATTCCTTTCAGTGGCTCTCAATCTGCCCAGTCTGTGTTATTATGAGCACAGCAACCTTCTTTCAGGATCCTGCACATATGTACCTGAAGTACAGTTGAATTGTCTCAGCCTCTCCATGTGTATTTTAGTCTACCTTAGAGATTCCCTTTTACTATAGTGAAAGTGAAACTTGGCCCCACAGCTATCCGTGAGGCGGTGTCTTGGGGAGTCCCTTCTGTGATGCTCGTAATCCTATAGAACTTTCAAAGTTGGAGGAAGCCAACTCATAGCCCTCATGCCCTCAATTATACTCAGTCTGGCTGCCAGACTGTCTTTGCCAGACTCTTTGAGTTAGTCTTTTCTCCATGAGTCACGAGTTCTCTCTGTGTATCCCAATGGCTGGCACTCCTCCCATGTTGGGCTCTGTGCTGAACCAATAGTGGCCACTCTGTGCCCTGTGAGAGTGGATGGGTTCACACAGTGTGTCCTGTGCTCATCTCTTCTCTCCTGGGTGCCTGGTGTTCACTGGCTTGACTGTTTCTTGAACAAAGTACCAACTGGTGCTTTAAACCCCTGAACACAGTATGTTCCCTCTGTGTAAATCTTTGCTTTTACTGGGCTTCTTGGAGAACTATCACCTCTCACCACATAAAACTCTCTGAGAGGCTGAAGGGCTCTTGTCGGGTTGAACTATTGTCCTTTTCTATTTTGTCAGACAACATATTGCAAGCAGAAGCTGTACTCTTGATATGTATTTCAGAAAGATAGGAAGAAGGAGCTAAACTGTAGCCAATCCATAGCCGAACAGTCCCTTGAATGAGAAATACAGGCTTGTTTGGATTTCTGGAGGTTGGGAGGTTGTTCAGTAGCACAGTATCACTTGGAAAAACATGTAGAAACAGAAAATCACATGTTTACATTCAAGTTCAGCCTCTACCAGGTTTTGTAGCTTTCTCTCAGTGGTCACTACCAGAGAATATTAGGCTCTTCCCACAAAAAGGAAATCAAAGCAAAAAACAAACCTACCCTTTCTTCAAATATGGAACAAATGATGAGCATAGATTTCCTTCCTGTATGATTCTTATTGGTTTCAATAATTGAAATATTAAAAGTCCAGCAGAGATCCAGCTCATTACTCAATATCCCATGTCTCTATTTCTTCCAGTTGTTTACAGCCTGTTTCACAAAATATCTTTTTCTTTCACTGGTCCCCACTGACTCCACCACCTTTTGTATTTTGAGTTTCCACTCTAGTGATACTGAACTCCCACTGATGAGATCAGAGTAAGGTTCACCTCCAAAAGGAGTCCACAGCCAATGTTTCTATACTCAGATTATTAGAACTATTGATACAGAGGTTTCTGTTCCAGTCCAGGCTTTAGAAAATATTAGTATTCTTGGGTTTCCCTGACCATAGTGGAATTTTTTCCTGCTTCTGTTCTAGATCAGCCCTAAAGTCTTGCTCACACATAAATATTTAAGAAACAGTTTAGCATTTTTACTCAGAGTTCCCAAAATTATCTCAAACATAGTATCTCAAATGAGATCCCCAAGGAAATCTTCTCCTCTCCTATAAATGCAAATACATTACTGTGAATTAGACCTTCATATAAATGGATTGGTAGAATGCATATGTTTGTGTCATTCACTGAGCATAATGTTTTGGAGTTTCATTCATGTTGTTTTTTTGCTGCTTGTCAGGGGTTATTGGTGAGTGGCAACCCACTGTATAGATATATCGATGATTGGCTACCCAGAAAGAAGTTCAGTGACACTCCCCTATAACTTTTGTGGCTGTATATAGTTTTGTGACTTCCAGAGAAATAACTCAGATATCTGATCATATAGATGTGTAAATACAGTATAACTACATTTGGAAAAAGGAGTTTTTTCACATAGTTTATTGTAGTATCTGGGATTTAAACCTATTCAGATTCTACAAAATTAGCCTGTTAGTACTGTACAGATGGAGGCAGAAGACCTGAGACCCCTGGGTCAGACCACAAGAAGTTTATTACCCGCAGCACAGCACACAGCATAATCATTCCACTCGTGTTGGTTTGTCTTTTGCCTCTCCTCCAGTAAGGGTGGCACAAGCCCTGCACGGATGCCTGAACTTTGCAGGGAAGCTGCCATTATTCTCCGAACCCTCTCAGTTAGAGTAAAGGGTAAGCAAGCCTGAAATTTATCTTCAATCTTAATATGTATTTATTCCTCAAATTTGCTTGTTATAGACACAGTGCTGAGGAGTGGTCCTTGCAAAGAAAACTGTGAGGCTTTTATTCATAAAACACCCAGAAAACTTTGTGCAGTAGGAGTAGATTTGTGGAGGACTGTTGTCCAAAAGTTGAAAATTTTACACTATTAGGAATCGAGAAAAATTATTTAATTTAATCATAATAATGTGTTTTAAATATTCTTGACTAATAATAATGTAGAACATCTTTAGTTTATTATTAGCTATACCTTCCTTTTTTTCCTTCCTTCCTTCTTTTTTCCTTTATTCTATCTCCGTACTCTCCTCCCTTCCTTTTTCCTTTTCTCTTTTCTCTTTCTTTCATAATTCTAAGTTCAATATTATTTTTATATTTGGTTTTCTCTCCTCATTAAAATTTTTTCCATGTTGTAGATATGTCTTCTGTCCTGTAAGATAGCAACATTACAAATATATGTTCTCAGTCTGTGTTTATTTTTCACAACTTTGTATCTTTCAAAGAGCATAATTTTATCCTGATGAAATGTAATTTGAAATGTTTCATGCTCAGTGCTTTTTTGTAGTAAGAAATGTTTGCTTATCCCAATATTTTAAAATTTTTCTCCTAGGCTTTCTTTTGGAAGTTTTGTCTGTACTTCATTTTGAACTGCATCTGTGTAAGATGGTGGTTGTAGCTTTTTCGTATGTGTATAACCACTGTACTACCATTTGTTAACAAAGACTTTCCTATTGCTGTTATTTTCTTGTTTAATTATCTTTGCATTTTACTCTATTGAATTCTGATTATGTTAAAAATTCAAATCTAATAGCAATATTTATTTGTTTCCATTTTCAGACTCCCTATGATTCCATTTCTATATATAGAACAACATTGTAAATTTTACACAAAAATAAACTTACTGACTGTCATATGTGCTAATCAGATAGCTCGAGACGCATTTCACTCTGCTTCATTTAGTATCACCATTATCATAACTATAAGATTATTTTGTATACAGCAGGAATTTTGTCATAAACAAGAGGATAATTTTGTATTTACTCAAAAGTATGTCCTACTTCTCTTCCTTTAATAAATTGGAGACTACCACAAGTTCTTTGATATTTTTCCTATTAAAATATGGTGGCTCTTTCAACCTACCTTGACTATAGGCTCATTATGGTAAGTTCTTACCCAACAAAATGTGAGGGCAGCATGACATTAGGGAACTTCTAGGCCATCAGACATTTGCAGGTTTTGGAGCTTTCTTGAAGCACCTTTTCATTCAGACCCAAGGTGCTGGTGTTTTCTAAGAAGTCCAGCATCACAATTACACCATACTGGGAAGGAGTAGAACTGTCTTGATTTTCAGTTCTGGTTTGGTGCAGAATTGGAACTGTTCTTCCAAGATGCAGCCTCTTGTGAAAAGGGCCTTGTAGTGCCCTTTTGCCAAGTCCCTCTGCTTGCTGAGTGCTGGTGTGACTTCTGAAGTCGGTAGATGTACACGTCTCTGCTAACACGGAGTCAGAAGGAACACTGAGCAGCTGCCTGGGAGATGCACTCGTGTGTCAATTTCTGGTGGAATTTCACAGCCCCTGCTTGATATGGCCTTTTCATAGTTCAGCACTCTTCCTTTTCATTACACACCCCAGGACGCTGAAGCAGTACTCGTGCTAAGTGACCTTCAAATGCAAGGATTTCCATTCACAACCTACCAAACACTTAATCCTATAGTCAGTGCTTCTGTCATTAAGTTTGTCTTCTTCACACACCAAGAAAAATCTGGCTGGGGTCATCCCATCTCCTCTCCCAGTGACGACCTTGACGTTACTGAGCCTCTCTGTGCTATGTGTTATTTATAGAATGAGGACAATTCAAGTGCCCCAGACAAAGAGTCAGTGAGATCCATCTGCATCAGGATGCAATGAGAGGCACTGAAAACTTGCTCAATGGATGTGTGTGTGCACACAAGGATTGCTTGGGAATTAGGAAAGCTACAGATCTCATAAAAGGACAACTAAATGTCTCTTCTCCAGTTTCTCTCTTTTCAGAAGACTTGGTATACATGGAAAATATTCTTTCTCTTCTCAAAGAGTTTCTGGCTCAATCTTCACTTGTAAAACTTACAGTCCAATTGTGGCTTGGATAGCAAACATTGCTCAGATACTAATTCATTGTTTACTAAACATTTTTTTTTTCTTGTAAAGTCTTAACATTGCATCATCATAAGATCCCAAAGTCTTTCTAACTCAATAGATTTGACTATTTTCCCAAAAAATTCAAAGAAGTAATTATTTGTTCACAAAACAAAGCACTGCCAGTATTGTACAGAAGATGCTATCACACTTTAAAGAGTTATATGTGTCATTTTTTCCAGAGACACACTAGAAGCACAATTTTACCAGAGGTTCTGAAGGATAGAATGAGTAGGGGTGGGGAGGGGTGTGGATAAAGCTGTATGACAAAGACAAGTTTTACCACGAAGAACCTTGTCTAATCAATCTTGTGTAGAAAAGCACATTTATTTGATGGATCTTGCAAATCACGAATTTTTTTTCCCAGAGAATAATATGGAGCATGGAAATGCTTTCCTCTGCAGGAAGGTTTGTGATTCATTTTGCTGACTGGGAGGAAATGTAGCTTAGCAGCTACCTTGAGTAGAATCACCAACCTATAACATGCACAAATTTAGCACAGACTTTGCATGTACAGCAGTCTTGATACTGCTACCTACAATTCCCCTGCACTGCAGCCATCTAATTACACCCACAGCATCAGGGTACAGCACTCAGAGCAGACGGGCTGCCCGCAAAAGTGCAACAGACATCACATGGTCTGTGCGTCTGTCAGTGTGCTTCTTGATCTGCTCTCAGAAAAAGCTTCTCCTAAGACTCCCCTGGAGTGCAAGGGGAGAAGACAGAGTTCCAGAATTCTACTTTCTAGTCACTCTTGGGTGGCCCCCACTGCAGTGGCTGCTCAGAAACACCCAGCTCAGACTTCTCCACGTTCTCTCAGAACAAAAGCAAAGCCAGTCAAAGTAATAGCAAGCTCCAACTCATTTCCATGACTGGCAAATATGGTATTGAGAACAGAAACCCTAAAAGCTTCAGGGAAACCATGACTACTAGTTCCCTCCCCCCACAAAGTCCTTCCGGAATGAGCCAACCGAAGGTCATGCTCCATGGCATTGGACTGGTTCCCTGTCACTCCTGGCTTCTCTGTGTCCATTCCAGTGAGTGACAGGCAGAGCTTGGTGCTCAGACCTGTACTGTGTCCGACATTGTAGCCTTGAGCACCAGTTGTCTTTGTACTTAAGCTCCCTGGAGTCTCTTTCTGTTGCCTGTTCACTTATTTCCTTTCCAGATGGACTCATGGGAAGGGGAGTCTCTCCAGGATCATATATGTACATACTTACACATACTTACACACACACCCTAGAAAAGAATGAAAAGTTATCATGGATGAGGATAAAGAAGAGTCTCATAAACAAAGGCCCAGACAGATGTGGAGGATAAGAGCATCCTGGGAGACAGAAAGAACAAGACTGTTAATGAAAGGGAGAAGTCAGGAAATATGCTGTGAATTCTGGAAACTAGCAGGTGGAAACCACAAAGTAGGGCATGAGAAGCAGCTAAGTGACATTTTGGCTTATTGTCCAGACCAGGACACATTAGCTTACTAAGAGAGAATCTGTTAATTTTCATCCTAGAATAACACCATAGGCCAGAAATATCCCAGCCAGACTGGGACATATGTTCTCCCTGGGCACAGAGTGCGTGAAAGCCCAGAAGGTTAATAAGACAGGAAATGGACTACAACAGCTGCTCTTGTTTGCCATGCTAAGAAGCTTGACCTTAGTGCAGTGTGGTAGATAGAATTCTGTTTCCTGTGACCTCCACACTCCGGTGTCACGAGGTGATTACGTTACAGGCATGGAAACAGAGGCTGGCAGATATAATTAACTTCCCTGTTCATCTACCTTTAAGATATGTAAATTTGCCTAGATAATGCAGGTGGCCAGAAAGCAACCACTTAAATCCATAAAATCAGAAGATGAAGGCAGAGGGAGAAGACAGTGATATCTGAAGAATGAGAAAGGCCTGACCTGGCAAGTTAAGGTGGAGGGTTCAGGAGCACAGGTGACCTGTAGGGATCAGTGGGGACCCTCTCCCAATAGCTGTTTGAGTGGGAGACTTAAAGAAGGCTTGGTGTAGTGAGTGAGATGAAGATGATGGGGGAGATGTTGAGGAAGAAGATGTAAGCTTAGAAAGGGAAGGGAGGGAATAATTTCCTAAGGAAGATTAGATAAGATTGTTTTATATGCACAGCAAAAGTCATGCTGGAAAGACTGGTCACAGCTAGGCCAGCCAATCAAATGGGCTACATTTGATGCATAGGTCAGGAGCACAGGCAGAGAGATATTTGGCTAGCAGAGGAACCCCTATGTCAGTTCCATTTCCTTGACTAACAAATGCAAAATAGGCTCCCTTCCTCATCTCTGTTGGTTCAGGTGTGACCATGTGACATGGGGCAAGTATCTATGAAGAGGTGAGCACCGTGTGCTCTTCCCTCAGATGGGTGAAGGAGAAACAGCCACAGAAGACAAGGAAATCAGGGTGGCATTTGAGCAAAAACTCACTTCTACTATATTTTAACCTATATCACTATTTTGGCAATAGGATGGCCACCACAATCACTGTGGTGATTAAAAGCAGGGGAATCTAGAAGGAGAAAGAAAGAAATTTATTGGTATGAAACCAAAAGTTGGGGTGGACATCACCAACCTCAAGGATGTCGGAGAAGTATCTGCTGATGCTTAGGATGTCTAGCTGAAGCAGAAAGTAGAGGAATAGTAAGTCTGTGAAGAGTGGCAGAGGAAGTCTGCTGGGGACAAGGTTGCACAGAGAATTTAAATTTCCGTGCTGATGCTCAGCAGAACTTGAGCACAGGTGTCACCACATTGTTGTCATGAAGAGCGGATGCTTTGAAGGAGAAAGGCTAAAATAAATTAGTTTCTGTTAAGGCATTATTGGTAATTAACTTCAGCACTGAA
This sequence comes from Petromus typicus, assembly GCA_004026965.1. Classification (NCBI taxonomy): domain Eukaryota; kingdom Metazoa; phylum Chordata; class Mammalia; order Rodentia; family Petromuridae; genus Petromus; species Petromus typicus. The sequence goes on along the minus strand of PVIR01003937.1, from coordinate 48,791 downwards.
ATCTATTTTCCTTTTTCTACTGTAAAGATAGTTCTAAGTTTTTTACCCTCAAGGATGTTCATTTCAAGCTACTTTTTGAATTTGTATCATGAATGCATGTGGGTCCATTTATAATGTCAGAGTGGTACTTGTCCTCTCCAAAGGAAAGCTTCCTGAGATAGATAAATGCATAATAAATTACTTGATCTGGATAAGGATCTATTTGCTTCTCAAAATACATCCATCAACAAGAGACCAAGATTAATCACACAGATTACTCAGTTTGTAAACATTTAGCAATCATAATAGGTGTGAAAGACCATGGTGGGAAATTTCCTAATTTTAAAAACTGCATGCTACCACTCTGTGAATGCAGACGGGCAGCATTTGGCAAAGTCACACACACAGAATATCAGGAAGAACAAATCTACCAGTGGTGTCAATAGGTCTGTTCACAATGATGTATTCAATGCATTATAATATTTAATGTATAAACTGTCACAGGAACTGAAAAATCACATGAGCAACTCAACCCTGACACAACTGTTAAAGTGATAAAGTGGAAATCTTGTACTTAATTGTTGAAATTAGTTGAAATATAATACTTGAAATATAATAATGAAGCAGAGTACTTCATTGTTATACACTGGATTATACTCACTTTGGTCTGTTTCTGTTAAAATCTGCACATATCAGCTTTCCAGGTGATTCATAAGATATTTTTAAAACAGTACATGAATACATGCATTGATTCCAAATATGTGTTAAATTGCAAGTCCACAATTTTGGTAGATCAAAAAATTCAAATGGTTTATTTTAATAAAAAATATGAAGCAAGTCAAAAACATTGAACAGACATAAGTTAAATTTTGTGAAATGTGCTCATTTGCAAGAATTCATTAAATTTATGAATTTTGTTACATTTATTAAAGTAAGATTTTATAAATTTAGAGCTTCCCCACTTTCCATTTCTGGCAATGTAGACAACTAGGTATTTTAAATGATCTTCCCACCAGTGAAAATTTTAAACACTCTTAAGCTATTGAAAAATATGGCTTATAAATAAATGAATGATCTTTATGAGAAAGAATGAGTTATGGAACTGGAAAGAAAGAAAAGATTCTTCAGTGAAATCTAAGCTGAGAAAGTGACTTAGAGAAAGTAGAATTTAAAGGCAGGTGTGACCTGGAGGTTATAATCAGAAAAAGTTGCATTTCAAATTGGTTTGTATCATCTCTCAGATTATAGGAAATAGGAAAGAACATCCTGAGCCCTCAAAAGGTAGGGGAGATTTGTAGAAGACTTGGTGTAGTGAGTGAGATGAGGATGATGGGGAAGACGACGAGGAAGAAGATGTAAAGATGGAGTCCTGACAGAGAACCCCGAGTCTCAGAAGGTAGACTCTCAGAATGACCGTAAACAGAAACTAAAGTTAAACCATTTCTCCAGGTGAAAGAAAGGAAGTTTTACATAGCCTTGATAATGAACATAAATGCACAGACACATACACAGATGCACACAGTACACAGATCTATCATTAATCTTTTTTTAAAAAACGAAAGAAAAAAGAAAACATGGATTTACTTTCACAGTCCACACGCAATAAAAATAAGTACAAAATATAATACACCAAATCAGAGTTTACTTTAAAGCTAATTTAGGTATGCAGAAAGAAATACAAATTCTCTGGAGCATTTCATCTGCATTCAACTAAAAAATGTCTCCCTGCCTCAGATTTGCTGGGGGGGCTGAGGGTGTTCAGATATAGGAGCCTACCCCAGGGCTCACTCTCAGTTTGAGGTCAGCCTGGTCTGCAAAGTCAGCTCAGGTCCAGTCTGAACTAGAAGGCAAGATCTTGCCTCAAAAACCATAATAATTCTTCCCTCCTCTTACTAGGAAAAGGAGGATTTAGAGTTCAATTTTATGGAAGAATGTAGAAGTGAGAGAACTATGGTGAAGAGTGCAAAAGGCCACATTAGAAATCAAATATTAGAAATATTAACATCACACAGAAAGACAACATATCATGTATATCATGTATATTAAGACATAAAAACATCTACTTTCCAAACAATTATAGCAATGGAAATCATGAGGAACAACCCTTTGACAAAAACAAGGAGAACTTCTGGATGTGAGAGTGAATGCAGTTCGATGTTGCAAAGGACGCAGATGAAGTAGAGCAGGCGGAGAAGAGGAAATGATCTATGACATTCGACAAACACGGAAGTGGTAAGCCAAGGAAGGAGGAAGGGGCTCCACACAGGAAAGAGGATGGAGGATTAACCCAGCACTCATGGGAGTTCCAAACCAGTGAGACAAATCTCAAAGACCATGTCTAAGCCTCAGAGTTGATGTGTGACCCCAGTGACTTCCTTCCTGATACCACCTGGGTCTAGATGAAGGTGAAATCCTGTAATGGAGAAATACATGAAGACTACCGAGGTGGGAGTGGATTGGTGTGACAAGTGGACCCAAGGGTTGTGGACTGAGAGAGAAAGGAAAGAGTCTGCAAGGAGACCAGCTATCAGAAGGTGGAGCTTTGGGTGAATGCAGATGCCGTAGACTAACACCAGCCCTTTGTGAACAAATTTGCATCCACTCAAAGTAAAGATGAAAAATTCCAACATACTCTTGTATGCGGAGTGTGCAGTGTAGAGGGCATATTCTTGATGTCTACATTAGAGATAAGCATCTCGGAGGTCCCTATAGGCACAGTGACTCCAATGCTCTTCCCATTCTTTTGTTTTCATTTGGTTTGGTTTTGTTAAAAAGCAGCACAGAACAAAAAATATGTTGGTCATTTTTATCAGTTAAACGTAGATATCTCTTATAGATTTGTTTATTTGGAACTTCCCATTTCTTCAGACTTTATTTCATATCATAAGCTCACTTTTCCTCAGGGTAAGTTCATTTCTCTTCCCTACGTTGATGCAGACTGTGTCCCATCACTGAGTTCCCAGAATCCTCGTGCTCTTCACCTTCACCTCTCTTCTGCTTTTCTTCCTTGAACCTAGTATTCCTGACTCAGAGAAATCAGTGCTTCCTACAGCTTTGGAGGTCATTCAAGAACATTCTTAGTATTTGTCTTGGTATTCTTCAAAAATGATACTCTAAGATCTGTTCCATGAGTCTTCAAGACGATATCTCCTATCTGTGTGCTTTCCAGTTTTTCACGCATGGGTAGTGACAGAGGCTACCTGGGTGGATAGCTATGGACTGACACCTTCCTCTGAGCTCCCTGAACTGATCCAGTTTCTATCTGACTGTGGCTCTGCAGACAGGAGGTAGCATTACTCACATCTGCTCTCCCTGTCTTACAAACACATTAATGGAATATAGAGAGATGTGTGGTTCCCAGGGAGCCCCGCTTCCAGCTCTTCCTTCACTTTGGCTCACAGAACGTTTTTTCTGGGATGGGCTCCTTCCACCTGCAATGTAAGGCCATCAGTCTCTCTTGTGTTTTTTGCATAAAAAACATTCACCTCCCACTTGTAGAAGGAAAGACTTTGATAAAAAAGTACTAATAAGGCATGCAAAAACTTGAGTGGAGATTATATATGAATCCTCACTGTTTCAGATGATGGACTACTAACTTCTGAAACTACAGAGCAGAAAATAAGAGGGCTTTCTACACTGAGGCCTGCTGGTTTCTAGGCTCTTAAGGAGAATGCTGGGGTGTGGGGGTCTTCAAAAATGATACTCTATGATCTGTTCCATGAGTCTTCAAGATGATACCTCCTATCTGTGTGCTCTTCAGTTTTTCATGCATGGGTAGTGACAGAGCACATCCTGTAGATGGACTTGCTTGTCTCTCTCTCTCTCTCTCTCTCTCTCCCTTTCTTTTTGGGAATAATACCTTTATAACACAGAGGGTAATACCACGGAAAAATACACGACTATGAATAAGCCATCCTTTCTGTTATCTCTTCCTTTTAAGGCCCTAAATTTGCTACAGTCATCCTGACAAGAGTCACAGGAGTGTGGCAGTATGTGTAACCATAGCCACCCAGTCCCTCACAGCCATGGATGTGGAAGCTTGAAATCAAGGGGTCTATGGGTTGGTTCCTTCTAGAGAATCTGTCCCTGTGACTTCCACGTAGCTGGGACTTGCTGTCTCACTTGAACTTGTGGATCCATCAATCGGATCTCAGCCTCTGCCATCACACGACTTCTCTCTTGCAACTCTGAGTTCAGCTTCTGTTTTCTTTTCTTACTAATGTTACCAGTTGTGTGGACCTGCCTATTGGAATACAACCTCATTTTAATTTGATTAAGCCTGCAAAGATCCTATTTCCAAACTGCATCAAGTTCGCAGAGCTAGAACACTAACCTGATTTGCGTTTGGTGCAGAAGAGTACATGGAGTACATGCAAGCACGTACTTTGTATCTACAGTGAGAGTCAGCCTTTCTGCAGTGAGGAAAGAAGAGGTGAGGACCTTAGATCTGTGAAGGGAAGGCAGCTCGGCATGAGGTACGTGCTTAAACTCTGGCCAAATTTGTGACGAGAACTTACCGCTGAGGCGGTGTTGTGAGGCCTGTGCTTCGCAGGGATCTGTGAAGGAGAAGTGAGAAGAGAGAAGGCACCGGGAGCACCAGGAGAGGCCTCTGCCTTCTTTTTCATCCTAAGAGATGTGTACGCATCAAAGAGAATTGATTTAAACAGGTAGTGAGGGTGAAGAGAAACTTGACTTCTGATTATATCTTTGCTCATTTACCACATTACATAAATCTCAAAAAAACTATGCATTTAGTTTATTGGTTAAGGCAATTTATAACTTGAGTGATGTTAATTTGATGCTAATTTGGAAATACAGAATTATGTATCCATTTATTCTATGAAGTACCTTCCAGAATTACAATGAAAAGTACTTTGAAAATAATAAAATTCAAATAAAAATAATTAACTCTCTACCGTTTCAAATGACCAGACACACGCTGCAGTGTGGAGGTGGAGGGGCAGGAAATAAGGAAATTAAGGGCGAGAGACGCACCGAGGTATGTCAAATCCTATTAGACCAGGTAATTTCCTGGGCTGGCAAGGGGACAGGGCCACTATTGTCTTGTCTCCATTTGCCAAAACCTTTTACTTATCCCCCATATTTGTTTCATTTGCAGTAAATTCTATTCCTGCTTCTACATTTGCTATGGTGGGTCATTTCTGCTCTTGATTTTTCTTTCAAAGTTCTATAATATTCATAGTAGATCGGTTAACATGTATTGTCATGTTTGAACATCCTGCCCTGAAATCTTCATGTTTTCGTTTTTGTACTAAATATTTATTTTTGGTAGAAGCTCACAAAGATTTTATAATGTATCCCCCCACTCGAGACAATTGTGTTCCTTTAAAATTTGACTGTCGACAAAGCTTGTCCCGAGGTTTACTCTCCTTGTGAAGTAGGCCATTTCATCTTCTTCAAGTAGACACATCCACTTGAAATGTGAAGGAAGTAAGTCATCTTTGACTTTGTTTAAATATCACATATTTCTATTAAGACACTGGCAGGTGAGACCTAAAGCTCAGTTCCTAAACTTCATTATTACAGATAGCTTGCACCTGTAGGGCATGAGACTCTCACAATTGGATTTCGTTAGTGTTTAGTCCTGCAGTTCCAATAGTGATGTGAGGTAGATGGTTTGACAGATAGTTACTAGTGTTCCAGCATCAGTGTTAGAAAAGAAAACCGTGTTGGCTAAGAAATTTGTGCCAAATCACTCAGTCTTTTGCACTAGGAACTCTAAAAGGTAGCTTTTTAAGGCTATCAAGGTCATTGCAAATCCAACCTGATAAGACTTTGTCTATAAATAAATAAATAGAAAAGAGCTGGGACTACAGCTCACTGAGAAAGGCCCGGGTTCAATTCCTAGAGCCCTCATCCATCACAAAACATTCAAATGGGTCCTAGAAAGGCAGGTGGCACCCTCACAGGCATGCAGGTCCACATGGCCAGTGATGCAGGTCACTCCTCTTGGACTCTAGAAGCTGCTCTAATTCTCCAAGAAGGACCAGAGGCAGCCTCTCTCCGAGGGCTTGTTCTCCCTCACTTCAACTCTTCTTTTGATGTGTTTCTTCACATTTACTTTGTGTTTTTGCAAAAATTGCCTGGGTCCCAACATAGCCATTAAAAGTTCTGTTGTATATTTATGAATTTGCAGGAAATGAGTCATAACATGGTTGGTAGAAATCTCTTTTTAGTGAAACCCAAGAGTTCAATAACTAAGAGAAGTAAGGCACTCTCAACACTAGTAGAACAAGTGCATGTGGCTATGTTCCAACTCGATCAGAAATAGAAAAGGACAATTGGGCTAGAGTCTTTCAAATGAATAAAAGCTAAATCAAAATACCACCTGAGAAATAAGAAACACGGACACTAGGTGACCAGGCTGTAGCAGGCCAGGAAGCACGGAGAGTTTATACTTCCTGTTATTCACATGGCTCAATCAGAAGTTTGACAAAATCAATGGGATTTGTTTTTTAACTTTTTTTTTTTTTTTTTTTTTGAGACAGGGTCTCGCTTTGTGGTTCAGGCTCGCCCTGAACTCAGCCTCCAACTCACATCACAGCAATCCTCCTGCCTCTGCCTCCCGAGTGCTGGGATTACAGGTGTGAGCCACCATGCCCGGCACTGTGGTATGTGGTACTGATTGCTGCTGGGGTGAGTCTTCATGCCCAGTATTGTTATGTGGTTACTGGGGATCGAACCTGGGCCCTTGCGCTTGCAAGACAGGCGCTGGAACCACTGAGCTATATCCCCGGCCGAATCAATGGGATTTTTTGAACAATTTAATCTTTACAAAATTGATGGATAAGTCTTAATTTAAAGTGGCTGAGGGGCTTTTGGACTTCTCAGGTAAAGGATGATGTGCTATGTTTAAAACACTGTATCATTACAACAAGAAATACAAAGATTAAAACCCACTGTTGCTCATTTCTTCTTGGTTTTCAAGCACCTTAGTCTTGAATTTAATGTTAATCTACTTACACTTGTATCAAGAATCCAGTTGATTTCTAATACATCACTTGAAAACTGTTTTCAATAGTCTGTGGTTATTGAAAAAAGTGGTCCTTTAAATTTTATACAGCACATAACAATTTCAGGCTTATCATTTTGAAATCTCAAATGGCACATTGCTATAGTGCCAGGGAGAGGGAAAAGGAAGTAAAAAGTTCTGTGCCATTACCAAAACAATTGTAGGAAATTCGCATTGAGCTACAATTGTTCTGTCACGAAGTCTCTTCAAGATACAGTGGCCGCCACCATTTCATTTTCTAACTTATTAAGCAGTCTGAGGGTGAATTGAGAGTTTCAATTCCAGGTTATGGTTATAATTACTAACTGCAAAAATCCCTGTTGCCTTTCATTAAGTAGTTATAATATTTAATTGAGACCACAGGGCGTCTGCACACAGAGTAGTAGCATGCATAATTATCTATACACATAAAGGAACACCGAGAGTACTTTCTAACAATGAAACAGATTATCAAAAAAATTACATTTTTAATTTAAGTTTTGACTTTAATCTTCTCAATGATTAAATATACATCTCTGCATTTTGCAGCAAATGAGGACATTAAGCTAAATAAATGAACCATAAAGTGAGATGGGAGAAAGGAAAAACTTTGCACTGTGACATAAACGGATAAGTCTAACGTGCTTGAACAAATTGAACTGGGTCTTTATTTCCTAACAGCTGCTTGGGAAAGGACAGGAGTGAGGCGGGTGGCCTGATACCTCCAGTTCCAAGAGCAAGTGCGCTCTGCCTCTTGAGTTCAAGCAGTACAGGGATCAAGAGAGAAAATCTCAGGGTGGCCTTTGGCCCAGCCTCCTGCTCCCACGACTGAGCTTGTGATGCACTACTTATCCCTTTGACCACTGGGAAACTACTGAGAGAGGAACTTGAAAGGGATCAGCCCTCTCTGTGCGAAGCTCTTTGAAAGTTGCCACCTTTCGGTTAGCTTTTAAGGGAAGTCCAAGATATTAGGAACAAGAAAATAAAGGAAAGTTTCACATTGAAACATCTCTTGCTAGTAGTTCCTTCTTGGGAGATGGAAATCTGGGATTACAGAAAAAAATTAACATTATGGGGGTGGGAATTAACCACTTACTTCCTGTACAAGTTAATGTGAATTGGCTAAGGAAGCTATAGGAAACTCCTGAAATCGCTGAAACAAATAAAGTGTCCCTGGAATTTAAACAAGCAAGTGAAATTATTATTTAGAAATGGTCTTCCACTTCATACTTTGAAAGGACTTTTCAGTACCTGGTTATGCTACCCAACACAAACATACCTAAAAGATACAAAGGAAAATACTTTCACTGTTTTAGTTATTGTTTATCTTTTTGAACAGCATTCATGCTTTGTTGTTATTACAAATGTTTATTTCCATTGGATATGGGAAAATGAAAAAAACAAAACAAAAAAAAACAAACAAACGAAAAACACTTGGCACTCTTGGTCAAGTACTGATTATCAAGAAATAAATACCACCTAGTAGAGCAACATAGATCTACAGTTTGTACAATTCCTTTTAAGAAAAAAATAACATTTGAAACAAACTCAAACCTTTATCAAACATCCAAAGCAGGTAATGGTGGAAAACTGCCTTGGGAAACTAGAGAAGGTAATACAAGAACAGTTTTACTGTGTACTTTCCTTGAAAGGTATCATTGCAGGTTTAACTCCTAGAAGTTGTAGGCGGTTACAAATAATCATTACTGAAATTTAATGCAAGACTGGAACATGCTAAATATTCTATGTGAGCAGCATAGGAGTAGGAAACATTGTTAAAAGAACTAAAAGCATTACCACGGTGACACTGTGCAGACAGGTTTATAGCAGCCAGATTGCTAACAGCTAAATCTCATAAATAGCCCAAAGGTCAATCAATTGAGGAATGAATAAAAAAATGTAGGTTTCTATAATAATGAGTAATAAGTACTACTTAGCTTTAAAGAAAGATAAATTTGCATTGCAAGACCACAATCTTAAATTAAATAAACAGGACCTATGTGTGTAAATATTCCATTGTCTCACTGGTATGTGAAATTGAATGGTGTGAAAAATCGTAAGTAAAGACCAAGAAGTATAATAGATTTTGTGAAATAAGAATAAATTTTAAAAATAATATCAAGTGTTAGATCATTTGTTAAAATGTCTTATGCTCAAAGAGTAAAATTTTCTTAGGAGATGAGTTGAGAAATAGATTACCAATTGAATATATACTCTTTGAAGATCATGATACACAGCGTGCTTACCATTGTTACTACTTATTTTGTTATTACATTTTATTTTCTTGTAGAACTATTTCATATTTTCTTTATTCATCTCTGATTGTATTATAGTAAAGTAAAATTTAAGAAAAAACTGGGTTACCTTGTACATGAATTCTTGCTGGGGGTTCAGCCGGCTTCCTCCCCCCAAGCTTTGAATCAAGATCCTGTGAGTGGCACACACACTCTCATAGCTCAAGATGCAATGTAAGGGACCCTTTATTCCAGTCAATTGTGGAATGGTTTTAGTTCTATGTAAGTGGATTCTTAATTGTAAACAGTTTACACTGTCACTGCACAATTTTATTAGAAAGAATTCTCCTAAAACGACCATGTAGGTAACAGAAAATCTCCAGAGAGCTGCAAGAGCGAATTCTGCCCATAATCGGAGGGGCTAGAAGAAGACCATGGACAAGACCCAGTGACATCCAGGCTTCAGAACAGAGCGGGGGCCAGTGCAGACGGCCCCAGGCTTGGCCTCTGCTCACACTTGTGGGGTGCATGCACAGCTCCTTGTAAGAACCATGGATGGCGAGGTGGGAGACACAGACGAAGCACGACCAGGTCCTCAGGTCCTCGTCCCCTGTAGCTCTTCTCTGCTTGTCATGGGAGATGCTGAGGGGAGGTCTTGGGTTTTCTTAACCTCTATAACACATGTGAGTGTGTTCAGGTGGAAGCTAGAGATGCGAGGTGAGTGAACACTGGACACGGCGTCTACATCAGAGGCAGGTTCACTAGCGCATGGTGGCTCTTATATAAAAATCTCAAAAGAGAAAACACATATTTACATATACATGTTTCAATTTCCAAAATAAACATAGTGATTATATATGGAAATTATATGCCATTTAAATTTTTAGAAATGTAAAAATAAAAGAAGAAAGCCAGAAATGTCACATTTGGATATAGAAAAAGCCTCTCTGTGCTCCTTGCAAGGAGAAGACTTCTCAGGAGAATGGTGAGTTTGATCTCTGAAGGTCGCCTCCTGCCCCTCATTACTCCTGAAAATATTTCCTATCTCAAGTATGCCTTCATTCAGAGGCAGTGTCTCCATCTCGATGTGAGGACGTACCTCTGAGGCACGTCAGGTGGATGTCGAAGGCCGTCCGGGCTCCCTGGAAGGCAGCTTTCAGAGAAGGGTTATCCAGAGGAGCACACCCCAGGACGGGAGCCACCGGTGAGACTGTGATGAGAGCTTCGCACGAGCTATAAGCGCTGAAATGATTAAGTGGACAAGACGGTTAACCATGGCTGCAACGTGGTGCCACAGACCTCCAGGACTTGTTCCCTCTGCACAGCTGCAAATTTACACGTGTGCACAGCAAGTCCTCACTTACCCTCCCCAACACAAGGGCAGCAACGAGATCCTGGGGACACTGGCCAAGCGAAATGAGCCGGACGCAGAGCACGATGCAGCACGAAGCCACATACGGGAGCTCTGTAAGACGGTGAAGCTCACAGAGATACGTTACTAAGGAAAATCTCCTCCTTTAAAAACTCCGTGTAGCAGAGTGAAAGTTGGTGTCTGCTCGCTGCACCAGTCGGGTTGTAGCCCGGGAGGTCAGAGCAGTAAAACGCCGCGCAGGACAGTCGTGCGCAGTATGAGGTTTGTTAACCCAGGGGCTTCACTTCGGTCACACCCGGGGAAAGCTGGTTTCACGCTGAGAGACGTGTGATGGGAAGAACTTTTCAATCTGAGAAAACAATGGCATTTGTGCTCCTTCCCAAAAGACTAAGAATTTAGTTGATCCAGTTAATTATCACTGTATATCCTGATTTGAGAAATATGTACTGCCTGTGTATTTTCAATGAAATATTTAATATTTCCCATACCCCGTATTTTCATATGAAACATTCAAATGCTGAGAGTTGATCAAGAAAAATTATATAAAGACCTATAATTCTGATACATTTCAATACTTTTTATTTATAGAGATAAAAATTAATCACACAAAAATTGTAATTTACTGATATGAGTGAAAAATAACTTAAAATACAACCTTTATTTGCATCTTGGAAAAGTAGTTTTGAAGCAGAATAATTCCTAGACATATTTAGTAATAAGAATAAACCAATTTAAACAGCATGCTGATTGCATTGTGCTTGAGTATAAATCATATAACTAATAAGAATGCTGATTTATTGGCTTATGGTATTCTTTAATTTTAAAAATTTGCACAGCATTTTTTGTCCTTCGTAGTCCTATTAATTATTTAAGGAGGATAATCTCACTTTCTCTTTATAAATAGGAGAACTAAGAACTCAACAAATGATGTGATTTATCTTAGGATACAGAGCTGGTTAGTGATAATTCTAGTCCCTGGAACTTCAGGATTACATGGCCTCGTCCTCCCCAGTTCTACTCTTCTCTGTAAAATTTCAAGATTTTTCCTCTTCTTTAAAAGTTGATATTGTAATTGGACTTGATGGCTTTGTAGAAAAGTTTATCCTGCTTACAGAGAACCTATTGTCACTGTTTCACAAAGAAAGTAATTTTAGACTACTTACAGACTGCTTCCCATCAGCAGGGCTTCCCAAGTCATATATTTTGTCAGAATTCTGAAGGACAGCAAAGCTTTTCTTCTCCTGCTCTTGCCTGGAAGGAGAACTAGATGCCCACAAAGTGTGGCACCACCACCATGGAAGGAGTCTGCGTGGGCTGTGTAAGAACCAGAGCTGAAAAGATTTAGGGGAAAATGACAGCTTCATTTTGAAAGCAAATGCTTTTCAACTTGCACCCATAAATATTTATCAGACAGCATCCATATGCTAGTAACGCTTTTAGGATTTTTCATGTTGGTTTTTCTGTGCACTAAATAATGATTACATTCAGCCTTTGGAATTGATATGTATGCATATCATGTCCAGATTATTTTTTATTTCCTCTTCCCTTCTCCTCCTTCTTGTCTCCCAATGCCCCATCTCCGTACTATCTCCACACAGTCTACTTCCTTATTTCCTACTATCTCATTTATTTTGTTTTTTAAACTATTTACATTGGTTGGTTGTCATATAAAAGGAACCACTAATATTTATATTTGTAATTTATTTCACTTAAAATTGTCATTTTAACACCCATCCATTTTCTTAGAAACAGCTTAAATACATAGTGGGTTTCTACTCACTTCTTAGGTCTTTTGATTATGAAAACATCTGTGGTTAAGCTCAGTTGATCAGACTTGGGGCCACTCAGGGATCGGTGCAGCACATGTTGGGTGTGTCTGGTGGATCACGAGCTTGGCCTGGGGGTCCATAAATGGTCTACTGCTTCTTCTATGGCACTGCTCTGCTCTGTCTTCAGTCCACCCAGGGACACACATTCTTGCTCCACCACATGTTGTGGACCCAGCCGGCCATGAACTGAACCCCTAGAAATCATGAGCTGAATTAAGCCTCTTCCTTTACAATGTTTGTGTCAGGTGTTGTATTCCAGCTACAGGAAAGCTAACTACTACAACATACAAAGCACAGCTCCACAGCCTTTGTGTCACTGTGCAGAGAGAGTGTGACACTTGTGGACATGGCACACATAGCTGAGTGTGTAGATGAGGGTGGAAAGGATAGATTTCTGCTACCTTCATCTGTGTGTTGTGGTCCAAGGATGCACCCTGCATGCCATGCACACAGCAGAGATGGCATCAGTGGCTGGCTGGGAGAGGTGCGCAGCCCCAAGTGCCCAAGCTGGGGCTCAGCCTGCGTGCACCATGACACTGAGCCTGTGCAGCCCAATGCATAGGGATTTAGAAACTGCTCTGATGTCTTCCTGCCAGCTTTTCCCCCAGGACTCAGGCTGCAATAAATTATCAGGAGAGTCCAAAGTCCACCCAAATGTGCAAACTTGGCTGATACTGGGGCCCCATCCATAGAGATTCCATTTTTATGGATGTGGGCTTTGGAGGGAGCACTGGTGGTCTAAGATGGTCATCTGGTAGCTTTATGAATTGAAGAAAAACTGCTCTGAGCAGTGCGGGGCACTGGTTGTGACTCCACAGTTTGGAAATGGGGAAACACAGTCAGAGATGCTCTCTGGGATCACAGGGAAACAATCCCTGAGCAGAGAGCTGGATCTCATGTAGAGCCTACCTGAGCTCACTTCTGAAAAGTGGTCTGTGCTCTTTAAATCTAACAGGATTTCCCTATATGACAGCAAATTAGTAATTTTAGAAAAGTTAGTATTAAGTAAATATATTTTTCTAAGATATCTCAATCCAAAACAAGAGAAAAATATATTATTCTAGTTTAGTATTCATAGCCCCTCAAGGAAAATGTCAATAAATCTAAACAAAAAAGACAAACCATTAAAATATACTTTGATTCACAGAAAAAGTTTTTCTCATTTTTATTTTAAAGACTTTAAAGTTATTGTATCCCTTATTTACATTATTTTAAAATGAGTATTTTCTGTCAGACCCATATTTTAGTGTTATACTATTCTGTCTTTCTTATAAATAATCTACCTAAATTGCCCAGAAGATAATTGCAAACATTATACTTTATTATTTTGCATTTAGAGCCCTGTCCCTGATAGGCGTTTATATATTTGAAACACATTTTTAAAAACTAATTTCTAGAAATCCAATTTCTCATGTAAACAAAATTACAGAGGTTAATTAGGAGAGCAGCTCAGAGACATAGCCGTCATTGGGACCGGGGTATCATTGCAGATGCGGCACACTTATGACCTCAGCAGATGAAACAACTTCACAGGTCACCCAGCCTGCTCGCTGGGCAGTGATGGTCTGTACTGCATGGACCCAAATCGAGGCCAGAGCAGGGATGCACCTCCTTCAGCTGCTGGGACCTGACACTTGGAATTTAAAAGATGAGCATGTCCACTGGATAATTGCACATCCTTAGTCACAATTGCGTGCTGAAGTAGGTGGACAGCAGGACTGAAAACTTTTGCAAGGAACTTGGCATCCCTGTCCTGGCTGTGGGGTCTTCAGGGTTACTGTGACCCTGGGGAGCCTCAGTGTCTCAGCCCTGCTGTGCTCAGAAGCTCATGTGGCCCTAACCAGTGTTCTGTGTCCCCTACCTCATGCACTGAGGTGAAGCTGAATCCAGAAACTCAGTTCCTGTGGATCTGCATGGGGGGGGGATGTTGCGTACCTCACAGTTCCAGCTTTGGTCAAGTGTTTCTTTTTAGGACTAGCACAGACCATGCTGTAGAAGCTGATGGGAAACATCATGCTCTGTGGCTGCATCCCAAGCACTGAGCTGAGCTCCAGGACACCATGTTCACTAACAGGAAGAACCAGGAAGTGTTTCAGAGCCTCCAAGATTCTCAGACTAGGTTCTCCAAAGAATAGCAGGCATTTTTTCTTTCCCTCTCTAATGCGTGTGTGTGTGTGTGTGTGTGTGTGTGTGTGTGTGTATGTGTGTGTGTTTGTATCTGTAGTCTTTCTAATATATGTGTAAGTATGTACTGTATGCAACTTTATATTAGATATAATAATTGTAAATGTGAATATAAATAGATATGTTTTGTATATGCATGTCTTATGTGTATTCAAATATGAATATATGTAATATGTACATGTATACACACACTGTGGTTTCTGTTCAATTGGAGCATAAAAGCTAAGATAAACTCTGGACTATGTAGCTACATCTATATTTATAACTATTTAATCTACATGTTTGCATCTCTATCTACATCCTTATGTATATCATCTACATATACATCTATTTCTATATTTGTGGCTCTGTCTTATGCATGTCTGTCAATTACTCTAGCTATCTGTAAAGATAGAAAGAAAGGGAGAGGGAATCCAAAGAGAAATGTCTTGGAGCCTGCAGTCAGTGGAGCAGAAAGGAATCCTGGGAAACAACTTAGAATTCTAAACATTCACTGTGCACCTGTCCTCACTCCTGCTGCTCTCTGAAGGGCCACTTCCTCTGCTCTGTAATGCTCCATACAAACAACCTACAAAGCAAAGGTGCCCAGCCCGTTGGGAACAGAGCCACACTCACTGGCAGAAGGGATTCCTTTTAGGAGGAGCCTTTCCCTTGACCCAGTGCCTGCTTTGACATAACCAGTTTGGTGACAGTGACGTTCAGGGAGCTTCTCACATCAGAAGCCTCAGACACACTCAGAGGTTCCGACTTAGAAGGCTGGGGGTGGCCCAGAATTTTCACTGCCATTGAATTACTAGGGGAAGCTGAAGGTGCTGTCCACTGAGCACACAGGAGCTGTAGTTTCAAGGCTGAAATGTGGTGGCAATGCCACTCTTTTACCTGGACCTCTGTAATCAGTCCTGCCATTCAGTAGTTTGCTGCATTGGATGAATTATGTGACTTAGTTAGAGCTCAATTTGTCTGTACAGTGGAGAAATAATGGTACCCCATTTTACAGAATATTGAGAGGCATTAACAAAAAAGCCACTTCTTATAATTCTTGGGACACAGTCTGTACTCAACAGACTATGTCAACTGTGAAAGCAGATGTCCAAGTCATTTTCCAGGTCAGAAACAAGTCATGAGCTTGCTAGCTTCCGGTGGTATTCTGCTCAGTCCCCACCAATGCAGCACCGGTGCATCAACAGCTCTCCATTCACAGAGTTAGGTCAACCATTCATGACCCGCAGCACTTTGGGGATCTATGTACATAGAGGTGTAGGATCAGCGATATACGGCTCACTGCAGAAGTCTAGTCTTTCTTCAATTTTTAATTGGAACATTTATATCCTAGACACACATATGGATACATATAGCGGATTATTTTTTAGTAAATGTTCTTTTTTTAATCTTTGTTTTGGTTTTAAATTTTCCTCATTGTTTGGCTTCAAAATTGTACAAATACTGAATTGCTCATTAACACTCTTAACTTGATTTTTTTCTTTAGAGTAAATAGGAAAATATAATCATTTATATTAAGTACTTACATTTAATTTTAACTCAATCTTATGCAAAAATTGTTGTATATTTAGGCATATTTTTACCATTCCCTTTATTTATAACCATTCCTCATTTCTAACTTAGATATAAGAAAACTTGTTTTGTACTTTTTCTGTTCACTTGTCCTAAGCATCTTTAATTAAAACAAAACCTGTGGCAAAATTTTTTTGCCTGGAAAACTTGAGGAGTTTGATTCGTTCCACCTCCTTACATTCAATTTAATTTGAGTTTCTTGCAATCATAGTCTACAGTATGAACTTTCTTTTAAAGAGATCACTTTGGAAAAGCCACCTTAACAAGTCAAATTCAATGGTTTCCTTGCAGAAAAACTCCAGGGAAGAAATTAGTAGAAATGACTCCATGGGTGCTTCTGCTACTAGTTTCTTATGCACAATGCCCATCCTTGGGCACAAATCAGTGCTTTCTTCACTCCATGGAGGAGTAGAGGGTACAGGGACAAGCTACAGATGACTATGACTGGGAGGACGGGTTCAACACTTCCCTGCAGTCACTGCCACATGTGCCCGAAAGGACCACTTGGCTCCAAGTCACACAGAGCACAGCTCAGTGAAGCGTTCATTTAAAATGACACAGGTGACAGCTCTATTATTGTTGCACGTTCCGATGCATCCACAGCTGTTTTTATTTATCTCAGTTGTATATGCACCATTTGTTGTAATTATTAGTTTCTGATGGAGTTAAAAATAAATATTCCAGATGCCTACCAAGGCTAAATTAAATTAAGGAAATCACACTTTTCGCCCTCACCCTGTTTGGCCTCAGTTTGTGGCAGGAAATTGCCACAACTCAAGCTTAAACCTCATTTTATCTCCTCAAAAATGCTTTCGAAAGCGGAACTCACTTCTGGGTTTATGCGTGCTCAATCTGCTACTGATAGATTTTTTTTCCCTCTATGTCGATCACACCAAAAGTAATCTATTTCTCTCTTTCTTACATACATAGAAAATAATTTTAAATGACAGCTGTTTACAGGGAATGTTTAAAATGATACCTTCAAAAGACTGAGGTGTGATGACACAGGAAATCTTCTAGTTTCTCAGTGTGTAAGGGACTGGTTACAGCCCAACTCTGGGGTTGTGTGTTTGCTGATTCACTTGTGGCTCATCCTCTGTGCGATCTGAATACACACAATGAATGCAGCGATGGCTTTGACACTGATGTTAGAACAAACTTGGAAGAAGTCAGTAAGGGCCTGTGAAATATGGGGCAGAAGAAAAGAGGTGCAATAAAATGAGGGAAGTAAATCAGAAGACAAGGTTGAAGGATTTTCCAAAAGATCTTGGATTTGCTAGCTTAGGGAAGATTGCATTTGAGAATGTGAGGAAGATATGCTGCTTGCATCCACAGATTACACAGACATTTCTTTTGGAAGAAGTAAAAAGTCCAGTAGCACAAGCAGCTAGCCTTCGTTGGCTTTTGTGAGAAGACAGTGATTTCTAAAGGAGCAAAACAAGATCTGCTATGCAGGGGCGTCGGCTGCCTTATTAGTCAGAAAAGTGTCCTTTGCAACCATGGTGACAACATTAACTTTGGCTCCTCTTGAGGTCTTTCTAAGTTCATTAATGATGAGCAGGCTAGGAAAAAAAAAATCGCATAGCAACTAATCCAAAAATATTTGAGAAAGTTAGGCAACTGCTCAAGAATGTGAGAAAGTTTAAATTGTAAAACATAAAATGTAAAAATCTAGGATAGAAAGGTAATAAATAGTGGAAATAGACTTTCTTTTCAGCAGATAAAGACTATAAAACAGAAAAAATTTAGTTTTAGCAAAAGTGAGTCATATAATGCTGTTTCATTTTTATTATCTTGGTTATATTTTTTAGAATTCTATTACTCTGATTTATCACATGAACATGGACACTATAAAGATATATTTCTGAATTAGATATTAGTGAGTATCCGAGAGCTCTAATTACATGGAAATGCTTCCAGCCATGTCCTCTTCTAGCAACATAATCAGCTTGGTATTATCTGGTTTATGTGATGTTACTGCTAACTGGCTTTCCTTTTCACAGCATTCGTAGTATGTTTTCATGCATTCATTATAAAGAGACTCTCTTAGAAGGAATATTTTATTATTTGATTTTAGCATTTTGAGAAAGGGTTTCACTATGTAGTTCATAGGAGTTTGAACTCCTGTCTCTGCCTCCTGAGTTCTGGGATTACAGGTCACATTTGGCCAGGAACATTTTATCTTCCTCAACACATCAGTCTTTACTTACCATTTTCTCTCTGAAGCAAGTAGCATTAGGCTCCAATCCTGATGGTTACTTAGCTAAGGAAATCAGCCTGGGTGGTGAACTTTGGTGGCAATTCACTCTCTTTGAAGATCTGAAGTGGTCCAACCCTCTACAAACCCAGCAAGTCACCCGTACCACCTCATTAGCTAAACACACAGCACTTGGTCCCTTCCCTTGTACATTTGGGGAGTGGGACACATGACAGGTAATAATAGAGGTTATTAACTGTTACGATGCCTGTTAAAATCCTGGCAGATACACTGTAACACATTTTAATACCTCTTCATGACACCAGCTCTTAAAAGAAATTGCACAGAAGTCAAAACAAGGTATCAGTTGTTCATCCAACGTTTTATAAAAGCTGTCTAGTGGCTTCAAATGTGTGTTAACTTTTAATTCCAATTCCAGATAAATATTTTACAATGTAATAAATTCTGGGCAAATCTTTATATTGAGTTTTATTCCTTTATGAATGATTAAGGAAATGAATTGAAATTACTTTGGCTCCGTTAGACTTTTCTTTCTCTTGTCCAACCCACTCTAGACCAAATACCTCCATTTGCTCTGGGCAGAGAAGTATGCATTATTTCTTCAGCTTTTGTTTCCAGTTCTAAGCAAAAGATTTGACTCCACAAAATTTAGCAACCTATTAATTTACTGATGTTGGGCACAGTCCAACTTCTTAATTCCTAACTGGGATAGCTGACTTTCTGTTACTAACACAAGCTACTGAGGACTCAGAGCTCTGTAAGATAGTTTCTTTAGTTTAGGGCTTAGATATGCTAGAGCAGGACTTTGGCCTGGGCTCTGCCTCCACAACGTCTTCCTGGTGGAGGCCATCACAGATGTAGAAACATTCTTGAGAGGGAGAGATTACAAAATGGGGGGCAAGAAGCCATCGAGTGGTGAGGATCTTGTTTTCCTTTTAAAAATCAACAATATCTTCTCCCCTGAGTGGAGCCCCGGCATCCCAATCTTGTGTACTAGGCCCTCCCCAAAGTTCCACACTACCTGTTCCACACCACCATGGGGACCAAGAGTGCAGCACACACCCTTGGAGGACATAGCAAACCCCACTTAGACCACAGCACCTGCTATGCATCACTGGTGGGCTTTCACATTAAAGCTAGGTAATCACACTTGCTTTCTCTTCCTGTTTCCTTCCTGTTGACATTTACTTTAATTTCAGTTTGATTTATGGAACATTATTGCAAATAAGATGCTTGAATCTCATGTACTGAACTTTCTTCTGACAAAACAAACTGTGAGAATGTATTTGACCAGAACTTTTATCGTAAACCTCAGACCTGACAGAACCATCTCCTTTGGAAACATCAGAACCTCTAGATAGAAACAAATAAGATAAGAAAAAAAAAGATACATGTTAAATCATGGAACAGCAAAGGGGATACTTTATGGAAATGAACTCACAAGATAATAATTTGAATTTGACAAGGTGATAATTAAAGTCTCCAGATAGAGTTCTTCCACATCTGTATGCCTTTCAGTAAAGTTGGTTAGCATATTAACTACTGCTAGAGAATACTAAGAAATATTCATGGGATGTAAAACTGCAAATTATTATTCATTTCAATTTGTATAATAAGTGTTACAAAATGCAATGCATACAATATTGCACAAGAGATACTCAAGTCTATTCTAGGTATTTTAGGGTTCAGGTGAAATTTTAGATGAAAATTTTTGTTTTGAAATATTCAAGACATTTAATATGAATTACCACTTTTCACATTTCAAAAGGAATTTTGTATATCTTCAGTGGCCTATCTGGAATGACTGGAATCATTTTTAAGCATTATGTATTAAGATATACATGCACACATGCAAGTACTTATGCACATATAGACATAAATAAATAATTAGTGTAAATTGCATATTTCATTTTGTCATACTTTTTCTCCAGTGAAAACTGGGACTACTTGAGCAGAGAGGAAAACACAGAAGAAGATGTGTGACCCCTGAGGGGGTGGGGGAGAGAGAGAGAGAGATTGAGAGAGAGGGAAATCAATGACTAGTACTCAGTCAAATCTCATATAATGAATTTTCTTCTTTACAATTGCGCTTAATTATACAAGCATTCTCTTTTAAATGTGATGACAATAAGGGAGTGTAAGAAATTTGAAAGAACTGTTAGGCCTGCCCACACACTGTGGGTAGTCGATGTCACACTTGAGAACGTTCTCGGACCTAGCTGATCTATACAGGGAATATCTTCTGTCAGATGAAGTTTAAATATAAGAAATGAGTCACCAGGGAGTGAGATGTGTTGTCATATCTCACCTCTGAAGAACTGAGCAAAGAATCATGAATAAAGACATTCAGCAGAATGGTATTGAATTACATTGATCTATCACCTACATTCACATTTTTATTTAAGTAAAACAAAGGTTATACGAAAGGCTGTGAATAAGATTTCAGGTAGTAAATATGCTGTGGACTCACTCAGAGGCAGTGAAGGACCTTCGGTCTGTAGGTCAAGTGTAGTGCTATTGTTTAGATCTGAGAATGTACCTCAGAACCTAAGATGTTGAAGGCCAGGCCCTAATCCTATGGCGCTACTGGGTGGTGACCTAGATTTAAAAGATGGGCTCTGTGTAAGGAATTCATGTCATTGGCAATATACCCTTGAAGGTGACATTGGGATCTTGACCTTTTCTATCTGTTCTCTCCTTCCTGGCTACTTGAAGGGAGCATCTTCCTCTATAACAACTCCCCCATGATGCACTGCTTTTCCTTGGCCCCAGTGGCAGCTGGGATAGGATGCCACTGACTGAGACCTCTTAAACTGTGAATAAAAACAAATATTTCTTCCTAAGAGGTTGATTTTATTAATCTTTATTGCCTTCTTTTTCACAGTAATAATGCAAAGCAGGCACCACCGAGCAGTCAATATGGAAATAGATATTCTCTCTTAGGCTGAAGTATCAGAGAATTGAAATGCAAGTATAAAGGGAGAATCATCCAGGTGACAACTTCAATATGAAATGGTGTTGAAATAGACCAAAATTATGTTAGATAGCCTAGACAAATCCAGTCAAGAAAATATAAATTGTACTTCAAAAAAACTTTTGAAAGCATTTCTTTAGCACATCTTTTTTGGTGTGTCTTTTCATCTGTTCATGTGATTTGATTTTTTTTCTTGGATAAAGAACTATGAAGAAAAATATAATAAAGTCATGTTCCTCTCTCCTTTATGTTTCTTCGTAAAATAGGAGTCCTATTTTTATAGTTTAAAGCTATACACAAGTTAATCTAAAACTCTTTTGTCAAAGATAAGGTGGCTTAATGTATCTGAGGCTGTTTCTGGATATTCTAATCTATTCCATTGGTCCTCAGGTCTGTTTCTTTGCCAGTACCGTGTAGTTTCTATCACAGTGGCTTTGCAGTATAGTTTCAAGTTGGGAATTGTGACACCCCTTGTCATGTCCTTCTTGCCTAGTATTCCTTTCACTATTCTAGATCTCTTGTGGTTCCATTGAATTTTTGGATTATTTTCTCTAGATCTGTGAAATATGCTGTGGGATTTTAATTTGGATGCATTAAATCTATATAAAAGTTGTGTGAGTATAGCCATTTTGACAATATTGGTTCTTCCTAACCAGGAACAAGGGATGTCTTTCCATTTGCTGATATCCTCCTAAATCTCCTTGTACAGAGTGCTGTAGTTTTCAGAGTATAGGTTTTTCACCTCCTTCGTTAGACTGATTCCTAGATATTAAGGGTTTTTTTTTTTTTTTTTTGGATGCTGTTATGAAAGGAACTGACTTCTCAATTCTCTCTCAATGAGTCTAATGTTTGTGTATACAAAGGGCATTGATTTTTGAGTGTTGACCTTGTATCCAGCTATGCTACATGGGAAAACAATTACCAACTGTTTCTCAGGCAAAGGGCTACTATTTAGAATACATAAAGATCTTAAATCAGCCTCCCAGTTTAAAGACCCAATTCAGAAATGGGCATATAAAGTGAACCAACACTTTTCAGAGGAAGAAGTAAAAGCAGCTAAGAAGCACATGAAGAAATACTCAACATCACTGGTAATTCGAGAGAGCAGATGAAAAAAACACTGAGATTTCATCTTACTCCACAAAGAATGGCTGCTATCTTGAAATTAACCAGCAACAAATGTTGGAGAATCTACAGGGAGGAAGGAACCCTTTTCCAATGTTGGTGGAAAGTTAGACTGGTACAACCACTATGGAGAGCAATGTGGAGGTTCCTCAAAAAAAACTAGGATTAGAGGTCCTAATTTGAGGTCCTAATAGAGGACCTAATAGGGGTCCTAATTTGACCTTGCTATTCCCCAACTAGAGATATACACAAAAGTACTAAAATATTTATATCATAATGACATATGTGCACCCCTGTTTATAGCTACTCAGTTTTTGATAACTAAACATTGGAAACAACACAAATGCCCATCAACTGGAGACTAGATAAATAAAATGTATTTTTAAAAAATTTAATCTTTATTGGTACACTATGAATACACATCATCATCACATTCAACATTGAGAGCTTGTGTATTTTTTTTTTCATAAGATAAAGTAGTACTCTGCCACAAATAATGATAAGTTTGAGTCATTCATACTCTAATGGATATACTTTCTGGACATTCTCATAAGTGAAATAAATAGGTCATGGATATGTAAATACCATACCTTTTCTCTGGTATATGAAACTGAACATGTAAATAAGTTCTAGAATGTATCATAAATATTGTGAAATAGGAAATATTAAAAGGGAAAAGGGTGATGGGGTAAGTTACAAGGGATAAGAAAAAATGTGATGGTGAAAACGAAACAGAGCTTAGGTATGTAAAGGGTGAGGGGGTTGCAGGGTTGGCAGGAGAATGGGAAAACATGATAATTAAGTCATGTCATATACTGTTACAAATTTTCAATGTTGAGTGAGATCATGATGTGAATACAAAATGCACCATTAAAGATTAAATTCTTAAAAAAGATTAAGCCACAATGTAGAGGTATAAATCAAACTTTAAAAAAATTAGATACGAGATATATCATTACATTTTTAAATTGGGGGGAAACATAAAATATAAGTTTAAGAGTGGTTCCTATTATATTTTCTAGAAAGTTAAGTGTCCTTCTTTTACCATTTAAGCTTTGATTCATTTAATTTTAGTGAATTATATGGTGAGACATAGGAATCTAGCATCAATCTTTTGCAGATTAATACCCATTGTATAGTCTGAGTAACAACTTTTAAGATAACAGTAGAGTGTAATATTTATTGATTCTTATTATTTGATTGTGGTATTTACTGTATTTTTCATATGACATAGGCGTTATAATGAGAATATAGAGTAAATGTTTAGTTTTAAATGTATTACAATAAGACACAATGCATGAGTCCCCCTTAAGTTTCTTCCCCTAGCTTCCAATTCATCTATTCTTTCATTCTTATCACATTTTGAATTAATAATTTTGCATGAGTTGTACCCTCATGCCTGCCTTTATGTTATGAGTGGACTCCAGATGTTTACTGCTTGGGTCATTTTGACTTTGGGGAAGAACTGGAGTTGTATAGTGTCAGACTAAGGGAATAAGGTGCATCAGGACACACTCTTGCTTTGTTAGGAGCCTACCAACAGCATCACCAGACTTTTTAATCACATCCTCTATAGATCAAAATAAGAATTTTAATACTCTATCAGAAAATGGCCAAGAATGATGAGACAAGGGTGTGTGAAGTGAGGGGGATTGCTTTAAAAGGACTTCATCTTTATGTATCTTTTTCTCCAAATTTTAAAAATTTAAATACACACCATATATTTTGATCTATTTTGCAGTCACTGATTTCAGCCAACCCTCTGGGCTGCTGGCTCCTCCCAGAAGCCGTTGGGTGGAGGTTCTCCTGGAGGGTGGTTCCCCAACCCCTGCAACACAGACCAGTGTCTGTCCAACTCCTGTTAAACATCAGGCTGCAAACAGGACATGTGTGAGCAAAGATCCCTGCATTGTTGGCTGAGATCCACCTCCTTTCTCAGCAGGAGAGGCACTAAATTCTCATAGAAAGTGAGCTCTGGTATGAACTGCAGTTTTAAAATTTTTAGGTTCCTTTTTTAAAAGATTTTTTTAAATTGAAATCTTTATTGGTACATTACATATACACATCATGATTGCACTCAACAATGAGAATTTGTACCAGTATATGACACAACTTAATTCTCATTTTTTCCCCTAGCCCTACACACCCTACCACTCCTACCCCCTATATACATAAACTTTCCTTTCTTTTTTGTTATAATCTGGTTCTTTATGAGAATCCAATGCCTGCTATTCCAAGGTGGAGCTGAGGCACAGAGGGTAGCACTGAGGAAAGCCTAAAAATACAGGTTAATTTTGTCAGAGAGATTTTACTGCAAAAAAAAAAAAAACATAATCAAATGATTCCTTGGACACTCATATCAAAACAGCCAGCAAATGGTGACAGAGAAGCCACATCTTGTGGCAGGATTTGCAGTGACACTGAGGTTGATGGACTTCAGTTGGTCAAGTTAATCTCATTGCTGGATTTAAATCAGAATTTGACACTTTAATGTACAGGTGCACTATGGTGAACTGTATAATTATTCCATGGTATGCAGTAATGATAGGAATAAAGTACACAATAAATGCAAGATATTGCATCATCACCAACCCAGCCATTCTTCAGTCAATGGAGAACTGCTTCCATGCAACTGGTCTTTGGTAACAAAAGTGTTGGGGACAGCTGCCCCACATCAGGTTTGTCTGCTTTCACCATTCAGCCTCAGCTGCGAGGTAGCAGGCAGAGGCACGAGACTGCTCCCCGGACACAGCAGCAAGAACATCCAGTCACTAGATGTGAGCCATCATTTAGAAAGAGATGCTTTTGGAGAAAATAGAACAAAATGAATATTTTCCCTAATTAGTAACTTGTCATTTTTCTTCACTTCACATTCTCACTTTTTAGAGAAAATTTCTGTTCCAGCGTCCTTTTCTCTAAAGCCAAGCAGTGTTACACTTGCAAATCAAACCATTGTTTTATTTACGTCCTCAGCTCCTCTATGCACTCCAACACACCGTGTCCTCCAGACAGCTTTGTCTTCTGTGGTTTCTCTCTCTGCTTCTCTATGCTAGCTGGGTTCTTCCAAAGCAAAGTCCCACGCAGAGCTGAGCTAAGGAGGAGGAGATTTTTAAGAAGAATTTTGTCAAAGTTCCTGGATTTTGGAACCGGAAACTACTGTCTTATTTTTCTGGAAGTGTATTAGGTGCCAATAGAACTGATTCTGAGTGAACTGAAACTAGAGGATCCCATGGCTTTCTGCTTTATTTGTTCTTTTGTGAGAAAATAGAATATAAGTGCAATGCTAGTGTTATATTAAAAAATAATTACAAGTAATTTTAATGATTCCTTAGTATGAAATATTCAACTTTTATGTCACACTTGTGTTAGTTCAATGATTTTTTAAAATTAACTTCATTAGTGTATTTTACACATACGTAATGACGACATTCAGCACAGAGAATTTGTACCTGCACATGACACATCTTGATTCTCATGTTTAAAGTCCAAATTGCTGTTATTACTGTCCTAACTCTGTCCTCAGTACATTTATACAACAAAGTAGGCCTTTCCATTCCTATCTCTACCCCTTTTTATAGAAAACTATATATGAAATTCTTTTGTTTTCTATAAAAATTAACTTTTTATTGCCTTTGTGGTACCAGATATTGAACTCAGGCCTCTGTGCTTGCAAGGTAGGCGTGGTACCACTTGAGCTAAATTCTCAGCACTTTTAGCACTTTTCTATTCTCTTCATTTGGCCAGTTTGCACACCCTTCAGTGTCTAATGTGCACACTTTCACTGAAACTGTGGTTAAGACTTGGTATATCACAACTGAAACTGTCACGGGGATAATCCAGATGGTTGGAGTAAGCAGTGAAAGGAGAAGGAGCTCATCAGGGAGCATGTCCTGGGCTATCTGAGAACTCACAACTTTTCAGCTCGTCATCTGGCACCTTTAACAAAGAGATACAGGTGCAGAGAGCCACCCAGCCAGACCAGTGGACCCTGGCTGAGGTATAGCTGAGGAAGCTCCATCAGGAAGAACCGAGTGCTCACTGTTTCAATCTTCTGGATTCTGTTGGCTGCTCATAAACCAAAACTATGGAGTGAAACTTGCACAGATATGATGCTTTCTTTAAAAACTTCTATTCTGTGTGTGAAACTATCTATTAATGACATGTCAAGTAGAAGCCTGATTTTAGCAGTGTTTTGGGGACTAAAGGACAAGTCTGGACTCACTGTAGCTATCTCTGCGTTGTAAGAGAGAGCAACACCAGCCCAAGGAAACAGAGAAGAAAACAAAGGGTCTGGAAAACGCCTACAGGCTGTGCAATTGCTTGGCTCACTCAACAGCAGGCAAAGACTGTGACACAGAGTTCTGAGTTAGAAGCAATTTGGGGGAGTCTCAGAAATAGTAGGGGGGAGAAGCCCCATAAAAGACTGGATTTTCTGCCATAATGCACAAAGGGACACGAGCTATTGGTTTTAGGCATTAAAGGGAAGCATGACCCACCCCTGAGGGTGGAATCAGTGTGAGACACCTGGTTTACATTTGTATAAATTGTTGCACAGGACAATCCAACCTTCTAAGCGCAATGCAAAGCAGCATATCTAATCTATTAAGCACAGTGGCTCTTAACTCGTAACACATAGCATACAATAATCCCACCACAGCCATGCACATTTATTTAGCTCTTTCTATGGACCAGGCTGGGTCAAAAGAAAAAACAACTACTGAGATTTCAACGCATTTTGGATTTATCATATAAATCATTTTACTATCACTTTTTAATAACTGAGTAAGTTGTGGTTTAGAAAAGTTTAGCAGCCAGATAAAAATCCAGAAACAAAAATGACAATAGTTTATTTCAGACACAACAGGCATTTGGTGGTTTTTTTCTTTTATCCTTGCTGTCTGCATCTGTGACTAGCACATTTGAGCCATCATAAAACAACATGGGACTCATTATTTACAAGATGTGAATATGTTTTTATGAGATACGTAGATACATATAAAAGTACATGAATTTTTGAAAGAAAAGTATATGGTAGCTATAATGGGTAATTTGGTCCTACATCTTTAGTGTGAGCTATTTAATTCATAGATGCACTAGTTTTATTAATAACACTTTAAATATATCATATATATATTTTAATATATTGATTGTCCAATTATACTTGGTCTTCATGAGATGATGTAGCCAGGATTAAAACTTGGACTACATATACCATAACATTTATATACAGTTGCATTAATAAAAGTAAAAGTATTATATCTTTGGGACTGGGAGTTTTTTTTTTTTTTTTGAAAATCTTAAATGAAGAAAGAGAAAATGTACCTTAAGCAGATAGTTATTTACACTTAAAAATTCTCTATAGAGAATCTTGGGCAAACTTCATAATTCACCTCTTCTCTATAATGTTGATCACGTGGAAATTTAATTTATATAGTAGATTTACATTGTGTTCTCTGTTTAAACATTAATGTATGTTCTCAGTGTGTCATGAATATGTTTACATTGTGTAGCAAGTTTAACTTATTTCAGTTACTTTTCCAAGTCTGATGTTGAAAGTTCCCAGTCAGCTCAATTTCGCTGTCACCTGGGGGTCTTCTGCGAGTGGCCACACAGAAGAAAGCTGCGGTGCACATCTCCCTTGAATGTATTTTGTCTAAGTGTGAAATCTTTGCTATGAAATGAGTTCTTCATTTTTTCATTTATTTTTAAAAGTAGAAATACGTTAGGTAAAATATTAAATTCTAAAATATTCATAGAACACAGATCATTATATTACCCACTCAAAATCTTTTATACATACAAAAAGTTGCAAAGAAATCATAAAAGTTAAAAAAAGTTGTTACAGATAATATTTTATTTACTAACACTATATATCATGTTAATAACAGATTTGTTAAAATAGCTCTTTTAGAGAATTGCACATCCACCAACATTTGCTGAGAAACATACTTATTTTTATTGAATATTTGTCTTGGCTTTATGGCTTTACAAACAAAACAAACAAGATTTTTTTTAAACATAGAAACAAATTTTACTGATGCAAATCTGTTAAATATATTTTCTATGTTAACGTTTTGGATTGCAACTACAAGGAAGAGCAATACTATCAATTTGGTTTAATCTGAAGGGAAAAAATTCTATCTAAACTCATGATATAAAAAGATTCTGAAGGATTATGGGTTGTGGTAGGGTTTGATGAAGGCTGAATATGGTTTACCACTTGTCAGTGTCAAATCAGTTTCTCTGAAACACAGAGAAATGCTGAAACTCAGTCAGGAGCACATCATAAAAAGGGAATAGAACTGGAATCTAACGCCAGCAATTCACTTCAAAAGAGCAGACACCACTTCTTGTTTTCTGAAAATTAGTTTTTCTAGGAGAAAAATGTATTCAAAGTAATGTCAAGCAGAGGCACTCTGATGAAGTGAAGGGCAAAAGATTATCCATCCTGTTTTAGTCATAGGCAGATTAATCAGAGCAGTAATAAAAGACAGTTTCTAAAGCTCTAGACGTGTTAAAAAATTATCAGGGTAGAACAAGCAAGAGCGTAGAAACAGCGCTTTATTACCTCTTAACCACACAGACTCCATTACAGTTCTGGCATTTCCCACCAAATAAGAAAACAAAGCCCCAACCACGCCCCTCTTTATTTTCAGTGGTAGGCTTGTTTTTTCATCTTTTCCCATTTTTAGGTTTACCTCACTGGGTACTGAGTTTGGTCTTTTTTAAAGGAATAAGAATTATCTTCAGAAGCCATTTTATCTCTGTACAGATATTCTAAGGAAAGACAGGAGATATTTCTAAATAATTAATAAAATGTATGATAAAATATAAGTAATTTAATTAGTAACATTGGTCCTAATACAATGGCTAATAATGATAAATGTTTAGAGAATTCAATTTGTACTATTTATCAAAACACACCCTCATCAGTACCACATTATAATCTATAACAATGCTGACAGAGATCTTCCTTTTAGCTTGAGATATATTAATATCTTTGGATCTCTCTCCACATGAGCTTACTAAAAATTGAAAATAATTCACAGGACTCTTACATTTCGATTGTATGTCTTATTGATCTAAGCAGATCAGCAGCAGAAAATGTAGTGATATGGCCAAAGGAGACACCATTGACTCTCTACCATGTCAGTGTCTACCATTAGGCTGAGGGGAAATCTCACAGTGACACACATCGAATGTTTTTTTCTTGAGTGTGGCCCAGCTGGGGTCCATATGCAGTTTAATTCTGGGACCAGTCCAGGTGACAGTCAGTTTGCACTGCCATCTCCAAGTTTGACTGGGAAAGGATTTGCCGCTTAGGTCATTTAGCTTGACTAGAACTTAGATCCTTCTGACTGCTGGAGAAACTGCTTCTCTGGCTATGATTACAGATCTTCATTAGTTCCAGAAGATGCAAGAAGTTCCTGGGGGACACATGCAGCAGCTTGGCTTGATGACTTTTCCTATGCATGTAAATCCCCCTTCTAGCCTGTGGGGAGACCTGGCCATGACTGGACAGATCTTGTGTAGTACAACATTCTCAACGGAGTGTTGCACCATTGAGGAAGTCACAGCACCTATCTTCCTGAGAACTACATATGTGTGACTACCAGGATGTGAAGACTATGTATGTTACTCAAGTGCCCATCTGCAGTGCTTATGTATATGGATGTAGCTTCACAGACAGCCTGAGAAACCCTGTAATATACTGCAGTCAGTATCAAATTGACCTTTTGGAAGACAGTAAATTAATGACTCCTTTTGCTACATTCCTAATGGACATTTTCCTAAAATTTCTGTTAGATGTCTTTAACATATAAATGCATTGACATTTGGGGGAGATAGATAAACAAAACCTTTGTTTTGTGGGTATTACCTTCCAGGGAGAATAGCCATTTACTAACTGGATTCTTATGTCTTCCAGAAAAAAAGGACTAGTAGAATAGTTGTATAATAGAACTCAAATTTTTTGGTTCTTACATATGAACATAACATTAGTTAACAATGTTACCACTCATCTTAGAAGCAAATGTGTACTAGGTTTGATAAAGAGTGACCAGGATGTATCAGAATCAGAGAAACAGTCTGAGAATTGAGGTTGCAATGCCTGCAAGGCTAACATCAACAAATCTAGCTTACTTGAACATTTCTTTAAAAGGGTTCATCTGTATGATGATATACCAGGAAAACTACTTGATTTCTATTTTGGAAGAAGCCATTTAAAAGCTTATAGATATTCTCCTTCCAAAACCAATTTTAGAGTATCTTCTAGTAGAAAATATCCAGCAGACTGAATTCAAACTCACTATGAGTGCAGAGCACTTTGAAAGAAGAAATTTAAATTAGTCAAGCTCATTTTCAAATGAGAAAGCAGAGATTTTGGGTTAAATACATTTCATACACAAACAGGGGTGGAAGATCCCAGAACAGAATCATCTCTAAGCAGCTGTATGTGAAGCTGTTGGCCAACTTGACATTTACTGACATGTCCTTGTTCCTATTATTTCTGGCCTTTTCTTCCAGTTCTGGGGACTAAACCAAGGGCCTTATGAATGCTAGACAGGCATTCTTCCGTGGAGCTACATCCCTAGCTCTGAGAAGTATCAGGTTTTTTAAAAAGTAGCTTTTTTTTTGGTGCTACCTCTCCCCAAAGCCTTCTTGGACTCACCAAGTAGACAGGAGTCACACCATCCTGGAGTCATTGCCTACCACACCTGGACACTGTCACATTGGAATACAGAGTGCCAGATCACACTGTGTGATTCTTGACTTGGCCCCACTTCTCTGTTCAGAAGGCTGGAGAGAAAAACTAAATGATCCCCACTTTTTGAGCAGTAAGCAGCCCTTTATTGTGTGCCTAGAGTCCTCAACACACTAGAAATCTCTTCTAAAGCCAGTATGTTCTGGAAAATAATGGGTTAGATCTTCCACGGAAGAGTGCAAGAGTGGAATATTCTCAAACAATGGTGAAGCAAAACAGATAATGATTTTCTCAAGCTCTTTGAAACACGTATGTAAACTGTTATGTGTCTGAGGTTGACTCCAAAGATACCCAGTTACAGTCATGACTCCATAATGTGCCAAGTACAAATGCCATTGTGTAGACTGTCTATCCTAAAATCAGCAAGAGATGAAGAAAATCATAATCATGGTGGTAATTTGATTTGCTCCATTCATCTTTTGAGTTATCTTTTCATAAAATTATCTACTGGGTTACTCCTTTCCAGAAAGTGGAATAATTTACACAAGGAAAATGTTTTTGTGTTAATTAATGCTAACTAGAAGAGACTATCACACACAAAAAGGAGAGAGGGCATGTTGATGGGGGCTGGGAGAAGAAAAACAAAGAAGACCCGATTAAAATTTATTATTAGTCACCAGAAATACATCTGGTGACTTTTTCTGTTTTTAGCAGTACCTCTATTAGCTCCCCAAATACAGCTGTTTACAGTGATTGATAAGCTCTCTTGCTTTTAAGCTCATATACATCCATTAGTTCTGCTTTTTTCCCCTGTTAAAAATCCAAAGCTGTCAGACTGAAGGAGAGCGATCAGCTAATGCTCTTGCCAGAGTCAAAGCATGTCCCTGGGGAGGCACAAGTATTCTAAATCCCTGAGAAACGGCTCCTTAACTATGGCCTGGAGGCAGTGGTCACTCCATCTACACTGTTGCAGTATGTGCCAAAGTAGGTATAGGAGATTAGAGAAGCTGTGTTTACTAAGTTTCCATTGAATATTCCATTGTTTAGATGAAAAGGAAGCTATTGGAAATCATTATTGCATACGAGACTTCTTTGAAAATAGGAAAGCTATATTTTCAAAATTGGTTAAGTAATTCTCTAGTTTTCAATTCCAGTTTACTGATGATTAAGCACTTTGTCCCCAGTAGTGTTAGATTCTTACTTTCTATATAGGTTACGTTTTTACTTCCCTTGTAACAGTCTTAGAGTTTTTGATATCTTTTTTGATATATTTTTTATGAACAAAAAGAAGTATCAGGGAGTATAAAATGATTACTAAAATATAAATTCCAAAAACATTGCATACTAACAGTGATTATCAATATGTTATTTTACAAAGCAAAGAACAAGAAGCCATTTCCATAGAGGATAAATCATATTTTCTCTGTGCTCCACCCTAATAATATGATTATAGAAATTACATCAACTTCTAAAACGTAGTCTAGTAAAGAAGAATAGCATGGCGATTAAGAGCTGGGGTGAGTGTACAATGAAGAATGCGTATAAATGAAATGAAAGCCTCTTCATTTATTGACTTTTCACAAGTAGAAAGAGTGATGTGTAGTGAAATAAATGGGACACTGGGAGCATTTCAAAGCCAGGGGGCAGAACCTTGTTGCTGGTGACACTCTAGGGGCTTCCCCGGGCTTCTCTGCTTCCTGCTCTGTGTCGCTGTCCTCTGACTTCCTCCTTGGCTATTCATAGTCAGAATTCTCTGGTTTTGTATGTACCTAGGTTTGAATATACCGTGGAAGTGGTTCCTCAAGTGGACCTGCAGCATAAAGGAAAGAGGAGAAAGAACTGAGAAATGGGTGAAAATAGAGACCACAGTCTGGTGTCCATCTTTGGAAGAGACTTCTCGGCCTTAACTTCAGAGACGTTTCTCACACGCTGGTCCTGAGGTGGTGGCAGGCCTGTCTGCCCTGAAGTCCAGTCAGTGATCACTCCTCCCTTGCATGGAACCGGCAGTCCGCATCTTCACATGTTCTTTCCCCATGTGCCTGCCTCTGTGCCTCTCCTCCCCTACATGGAGGCAAAAAAGGTATGTTGGATCAATGACGTCCTAACGACTCTCTCCATGAAGACTTATTTTCAAATAAGGCTATATTTACAGGTTTGACAATTGAATAGAACCTTATCTTTCACAGAGAATATAGTGTAATGCTAAACAAGACTTATTGAAATTAATTGTAATGATGGGTGGCTGAAAGGAAATATGAAACATTTCTTGCTGCATTTCAGGTGGTAGATTCCACAGGAGTTGGTGACTGAGAGGAGCTCAGGGATGAGAGAGATGATGTGAACCACTGATGCAGGAAATCCTGTCAGGAGGTCCTCTAAGAGAGGGGCTCAGGATGAGTTCATTCTTACTCACACCAACTCTGAACTATTTGTGAAATGTTTACCTGAGAAAAGACAACTGAGGAATGATATCAAACTTAAAGGCTAGAGCTGCTGAGCTGGAGATGTAAATGTAGTGGTCACCTGCAAAGAAATGACAGTCAACTCTTACACATAAGTAACATCTGGCAAAATTTTTATTGAGACTAGAAGACAATCTAACATCAATATTAGGCCTTTAAAGCACAATGGGGGCAAACAGGAGCAAGATTTACCTTGATAGCTGAAAAGACATACAAATAAGTAAAGAAAAAGAAAGAAAAGTCAGAAAGAAAATGACAAATACGTGGTTGAAGTGCATTGCAAACATATATCATTAGATAACCAAAATGGTAGTGTCTGAGAGATAATAAAAAGCATATTGAACTTTATGATTTCTTGGGTTTATCTAAGATCAAGAAAAAGATAAGTATGTCTGCTCTTGCTACTTCTGTTGAGCACGGCACATTCCTGTTTTAGCAATAAGGTAAGAAAAACACATACAAAGAATACAGAATGCACAAGAAGACGTGAACTATTTTATTCCATGAACAATATAGTAAGTTAAGTTTAAAAACCAACAGCTACCACAGAAATACAATTAAGGATAATTTTTTATTTCAGTGAAGCTAGTGAATTCAAGCTTAATATTACAAACATAGAACTGTGTCTGTAAGAAAAGGAAACCGTCTGTAATTCAAATTTTTGAAGCAGAGGTTCTTTACACTAGTGCATAATATGAACTACATAGGAATAGATCTCAAAGTACATGAAAAGCTAAAATTGTAAGCAGTGTTCAAATTAATGATTTCCCAAATAAATGGAAAATGGACCCTTTTCATTAGTTAAATACTCAATATAATAGTCTTATAATGTCAATTTTCCCTAAATTGAAATGTATACTCAATTTTTAGTATAATTCGTATGTAAATTGACAGGCTAAATATACATCTTATGAATATTCAGAAAAATAATATACTCATAAGAGTAAAAAATAAGAACAATGCTGGGTACAATTACCATTTTAAGACAGGGTACAGTACAACTCACTTCACAAACTCAATTTTCTGTATAATTCTGATTACCGACCAAACTGGTCAAGAACTGAATTAAATGTGTCTGTAAGGTTAATACTGAATCTACTCATTGGATTGGATTTGATTCTGGTCCAAGTGGATTTGCAACCAGAATTGTGGAAAGAATCAGATTTGCAAACTTAGCTACCACTGTATTTTTATTAAGATGATAGATTAATAGAACAAGAAAATAAAAGAAAGTGTTAAAAAAAGGACACATATGTATAAAGTACACTAATTTGTTGGTGCAACTAAGATAGCAAACATATAAAGTGAAAAGTTTTGTTTCGAGTTCATCTTGCAGGTTCTGGTTCAAAAGTAGCCATCCTATTTGCTTTGGGTTTGTGGTAGATGAGCCCGTCGTGGTTGGGGAACATTGTAGAGCAAAAGTGCTCACCTTGCCTGCCAGGGAACAGACAAAGATGAGCAGCTGTGCCCCTTTATAACTCTGTTTAGGACACACTCTTAGTGACTGAGGATGACTCACTCACTGGTCACCTTTTAAAGGTTGTGCCATCTCCCGATATCCCAGTGTAGGGAACTGTTAATACACAGCCCTTCTGATGGCATTCAAGATAAAACTAGAGCAGATGGTCAACTTATTCTGGAAAAAATGATTTAGGGAAATTGGTGGAAAAGTATCAACTTCTCAACAACTTTTACTGGAGCAGTTGGGTATTCACTGCATAACACTTAACCTCTGGTCCATACTCATAGTCATCTCAAGATGTTTGACAAGGACAAAGGACAAGTTAAACATTGGACCTCTTAGAGAAAGCATAGAAGACCATCTTGGTGAATTAGCATTAGCAAATAAAATTTGTTCACATGCAGCAAAATAGATGATTCTTCAGGAATGTAGTATACTGTTAAAATGGGCTTCATTAAAAATAAGCAAATGACTAATTAATCAAAAATTTTCAGACACATCAGTTTAAATATTGCAAGGTCCAAAGTACTGTAATTCAGTGCAGATGGTGAATCTAAAGTGTACCTTAGAATGACTATCTCACATGTATAATGTTTTTTTGACTATTAGTCTGACTTTCAGTGTGTATAAATGATAATTAACTACATAAAATCTCATAAGATAATGAGTCTGATGCTGGCAAACTAAAAGTGGAATGGAAGGAAGGGTAACAGCAACAACAAAAAAGAATTGAGATGTGTTATGTTCATCTACTGACTCCCTACCATAAATGTAATAATGGACTGCAAAACTGTACTAATCACAATAAAAAGAACATGTTTAAGTAAATGAAAGGGATTCAAGTTATCCTCTATATACTGTCAGACCACAGTGCCTTGAAATTGGAGCTGAGTAGCAAAAGAAATTCCAAGATCCTCATAAACACTTGGAAATTGAACAATACTCTTCTGAACAACCAGTGGGTCACAGAAGAAATTGAGCAGTTTTTACAATTAAATGATAACCCCAATACAACATACAGGAATTTATGAGAAACAATGAAATCAGTTCTATGAGGGCAATTCATAGCAGTGAATACCCACACCAGGAAAACAGAACAAGCTCAAATAAACAGTCTAATGCTGAACTTCAACCTACTAGAAAAGCAGGAAAAGAAATGCTCAAAATTCATACTAGGCAGGAAATTATAAAGATCAGATCAGAAATCAATGCAATAGAGACTAAGAAATGATATAAAAATTAACAATTCAAAAAGTTGGCTTTTTGAAAAGATCAACCGAACTGACAGATCTTTAGCTAACCTTATCAAACAAAGGAAGGATATGGCTCAAATCAATGGTTTTAGAAATAGAAAGGGGGAAATCACCACAGCTCGAGGAAGTCCAGAGTATAATAAACATCTTCTTTGAAAATCTGTACTCCTGTAAGATGGAAAATGTAGAAAAAATGGATAGATTTCTAGACACATATGAACTTCCAAATTTGAGTGAAGAAGATATAAAAATGGTAAATGCCCCAGTATCAATCTGTAAAATTGAAAATGCAAATATATACATATTCTACTGACAAAGAAGAACCCTGGTCCTGATGGCTTTATCACTAAATTCAATAGAATTTTTAAGGGACAGTTAATGCTACTACTTCTCAGACTTTTTAATGAAATAGAAAGGGAAGCTGTACTCCCAAATTCATTTCTGGAAGCAAATTCCAAAAGAAGAGAAAGACCAACCAATAAATGGGCAAAAGTTTTAAGAGACGTTTGTCTAACATGAAAGAGGGCACAACCACAAACAAGTTACGTTAAAAATAAAAGTTCAGGGCCTGGGATATAGCTCAGTGGTTCTGGTGCCTGTCTTGCAAGCGCAAGGACCCAGGTTTGATCCCCGATAACCACATAACAATACTGGGCGTGGAGACTCACCCCAGCAGCAACCAGTACCACATACCACAGTGCCGGGCGTGGTGGCTCAGGCCTGTAATCCTAGCACTTGGGAGGCAGAGGCAGGAGGATTGCTGTGAATGTGAGTTTGAGGCTGAGCTCAGGGCCAGCCTGAACCACAAAGCGAGACCCTGTCTCAAAAATAAATAAATAAATAAATAAATAAATAAATAAATAAATAAAAGTTCACACATTCCTTTCAGCCAGAAAATACTGAACAGTCACCACACAGTAGGTGCACATCTTGGCGCTCCGGATGTTGAAATAGTTATAAGCAAAAGCTTATATCCTATAGCTGCGCTTTCCCAGTTTGGTAGACAAGGCATGGAGAAGGACAACTTGTTGCACACCACCTGGCTAGATGTGCAAATAGGGAGGACATAGACACAGGAACAAGTAACAGGTAGAAACACAGGTGCTATTGGAGTGGAGAAGCCAAGGAGAAATCAAGGAACAGAAGTGAATGCACAGCCTGGAAAGCAGAGCAGGACCTAGTCCAGTATCTCCGGTAAGTCAATGGAAATTACTCTGTTTATTCCTTTATCTCCTTCTCCTCAAAAGTGTAACCAGTCTCTTTCTTCATAGGAAGAAATTTCCACTTCATCTGGGATTTTATAGCTATCCCTGAGAGAATAATTGCTTGTGTCCTTGTCTGTCATCATACGGGGCAGACGGGCAAACACCTGATTCCTCAGACAGAGAAGCACAAGATAGAACCATCCCCAAAGCCCAATGAGTTCTGGATACAAACCAGTCATGGATACCACTAGAAATTCAATAGTGACGGAAACACATTCTGTGTTCCTCCCACTTTCCGAGGAATCTTTCAGAGGAAAGATTCATTTAAAAACTGCATCTGTATGAGACACATTTTCATGGGAAACTGCAGCCCTTTTCAGTGAAAATCCAGCTATATTGCTTTGTGATACTATTTGCAGTAGCTCAAACTAAATATTTTTAAGGCCTGATTTAGCTCAGAATTATTGTCTCACTATCTGGTCAGGTATGACCAGAAAATCAAGTGTGTTCCATCGTATTAACTACCATTATAGACTGTTAAATAATGCTACACTGTAGAGCACCTTGGAAAATTATTTCAAATATGAGCTTCTGTTTTGGCTTCAGGCAAAGGCTGAAATATAACCTGAGAAGTTGATTTTTAATGAAATTTGATAAGCCAAAGAATTAATATCCAAGGTATAGAATTATTAATTCTGGAAATGATTCTTATACAATTCTATTATTTTAAAATCCATATGCCATTTTTTTTTTTTTTTTTTTTTTTTTT
>PVIR01003937.1:7500-10337 GCA_004026965.1 Petromus typicus | reverse complement strand
AACTGCTGTACTATTTCCAAGTATCTATCTCTGAAATTAAGGCTTTTCTGTCATATTTTACTTACTAATAAAATATTTATTAATTAAAATATTAATAAGCATTCCACCCATCTTTCAAGCCTATCAAAAGCTTCGTGATGAAATCTTTAAGATTTTTATTGTCTGAATTTTCATATTTAGTTTTTCTTTTTATCTGATTGGCATTTGAGCAGGATTGTTCTTTTTAGCTGAAATACTTTAGCTGTGTTCCCCAACAATAAGTTCCCAATTAGAATATTCTGGAAGGAACAGAATTTAGGAGGGAAGTAGAAAGTGAGTCCAACTGAAAGTCTCACTTTAATGGATCACAGTGATTGAAGAGAAACCACAAAACAATACCAGCCAATTCTCTGGACCCCAGGTCCAGGAGGCTGGTAAGTTCTATCTGCTGGACGTGTAAGCTTCTCCCACTAAAGTCTGCTCTGTACGAAGTGGGTCTTTTTCGTGGAAAGTTAAGGCTGTAGTTTAGAAAGGTACTGGGAGAGACACACCAGGAAAAGAGAATGGCCACAGGGCCCCAGGAAGTTCCCTAGGACGTTGCTGACGATGAAGACCTGGGGGTGAGTTCTTTGTAGGCAGCGGAAGGACGGTGAGGAGATGATGCTGAGCCTGTGATGTCTGGAGCCAGCGATAACGTGGCTCAGTCAGCCTCTGGGTGCTGGGAATCTCAGAGTAACGCAGGCTGTGGCCAGACAGAGATGCCGGCTCTGCCGCAGCCCAGCTGTCCGCTGGTTGGATTGAGGTAGAGGGGGCGTCTGTCTCTTTTAAAAATACTTCCTGTTTGATGTCCACATCATCTGTCACCCGAAGGGAGAGTTAAGCCTGACCTTCCTTTCTTTGGTGTCTCATATGGGGCTTCAAAAGCTAATAGTAGGAAAAGCTTCTTTTTGGAGGATAAGTGGATGTTTTATAGAATATAGTCACAATTTTTATTTTCTAACAAGATACATCTGGGTAAATTATAAATGCTGTAAGAGCCATTAGGCGTATGAGTAACTGGCATATTTGAAACTGGAAAATTTGAAAATTGAAAATACAGACATTTAGATATGTCTTTAGGCTCTCAGTGCTTAAAGATATTAAGGAAAAAAAAAAAAATCCAGTGCCTGGCTGTTCCCACCCTAACTGCCAGACAAGTCACTTGTGATAAGTTCAGGTTTCAGATAAGAACTTTTTCGTTTCTTGCTCGTTTTTTTCTAAAGTTTGAGATAAAATGTCTATGGGAGAGTCTGAAAAATAATAGCTTTTAATCACTACAGAGAATTATTGGCATAAAAATTTGGTCAGTTGACTTAAGGTGGACAACAACCAGTGAATTTTTTTCAGATTTGATTTAATAATTCTCTTCCTAATAAGACTTATTTTAAAATTTTATTTTATCCGCATATGAGTTTTTTGAGATATTTGGAGCAAAAAACAGGGGTAA
This sequence comes from Petromus typicus, assembly GCA_004026965.1. Taxonomy (NCBI): domain Eukaryota; kingdom Metazoa; phylum Chordata; class Mammalia; order Rodentia; family Petromuridae; genus Petromus; species Petromus typicus. The sequence goes on along the minus strand of PVIR01003937.1, from coordinate 8,872 downwards.
GTAAGGAAGAGAAAGAAAAAGTTTGATAACTAAAAAAAAAAAAAAAGGAAGAAAGCTTATTGTATAAAGGAGGCAAGGGGATTAAGTTGTGGACAGAGAATGGGAAAAAACGAAGACTAAATTGTGTCATATTCTGGTACAAATTCTCAATGTCAATCGTGCTCATAAGGTGTATGTAAAATTCACCAATAAAATCAATTTTTAAAAAGTAAATAAACAAAATCATTACACAAAAACAAATGGAAACATTATTTTCTAAAAGTACTCCAACACAAACACTAACGTTATACCTTCTGCCTTAAATATGATAGGTAATATCCATATGTTGGATTTGTTAACTAAGAAATGATTGATTTAAAAATTCTCTTAAAGATTCATGAAGTAACATTATTTTCACCCAAGTAATTTCTAAGCCGACTTTGCTTTTCTTTTTTTTTTTTTTTTGGTAGCAGCAATAGAGTCCTTGATTAATATGGCTTCATTTTTAATCAACCTGGGACATTTTAAGCTTCCCACATTTCAGCATTCCATGGGAAAACAAAATGGACTTCTTGGTTCTCAAATGTACTGTAGTCAATTTCCTCTCATTTTCTAAATTTGTTTAGAGGATCTCTTCGGACATAAGTCCTTTGACAAGGGGACCGTTTTAGCACCAGTGTTACAAAAGCTTCTGTGTTCATGAGGCAAATATCTTCTCCCGAATTAAATTCAACCTCTTTAGTACCTCCATTTAGCCACCTGATAAATCCACTTGAGCTATCTTCGGGGGAGAGAGGTACATGAGAACAATGACACTTCCTTTTAGAACAGTTTAATAAAGCTTTGTGAGATTTCAAGATGAAAGATAGAGTGTAAGGCTGATAGCACCCTCCAGACCTCCGCATTCACAGATCCAGTTTCGTGTTTTGTCATAGTGAAAGCCACAGTAGATATATTAAATGGAAGTGTGGCCTAAGCGCTGAGGCCTCCTCTGGGCATCTGGTTTCCAAGTCTGATTTAACTTCTGCTTCCTTATCTGACGGAGGGTGAGCAGCTCAAGGTCTTTCTCTCCCTGTCTCCATCCACCCAATGCCCAGCAACAGTCTCTGAAATACTTCTAAAGTGACAGTGTGAGTTGCCACTTAGAATCACACTGGAATCACGTAGGGAAAAAAAATGAGGTGAGTGTTAGGAAAGGAAAAACACAATCTTCTGCTTAATTTTAGATTTATCATAAAAGTTTTTCTCTTACTTTTTAAAAGTCATGAGATTTCTGCAAGAGGAATGACATTTTCCAAGTCGTAAGGACACTTGTAAAAGAACACTTTCTCTACTTTACTTCTCACCAATGTTCTGAGCCTGGCTGGAATCCAAGTTCCTTCTGCCCAGCTCC
>PVIR01003937.1:0-2500 GCA_004026965.1 Petromus typicus | reverse complement strand
CAAATTTAGGGCTCTTTATAAAGAGCTAACAGCAAGAAAGAATGTTACTAAAACGCCTATTTGAATCTACTGTAATTACTTTTGGGGAGAGAAACCATAATTGGACAGTAATTTCTAAGTCTGAGTTTGTAAAATGTGTAAACTCTTACAGGGATGAGAAACATAAGGCTCTGAGGCCTTCCCAGTACCTGTTATTTCATAAAATATATATGCTACCCTCCTGCCAGAAGTAGGTAACATTTTCACTCCTGAAACATTACTTGTAGCCCTTAGTTTTCTGTGTGTGGCTTTGATGAATCCCCGAAAGAAAGAAGAAAATAGCTAAGATTGGAAAATACGAATTTCTTTTTCATTCATTTTTAATAGAAAATTGGACACTAATGAAGTATGACCTCACAGAATTAGCTTAACTGAAGGGAAATTTTGTAAATTGAAAGGAAAGAAATCCAGACAAGGCACATCAAGCTGTGCCTGAGAAGCCACGATGAGGTCTAGGCTGAGGAGCACACAATACGATTTCTGCCTCGCAGCTATTTTGGATCTAGGATTCTGTCTGACACTAATATTATTGAACCATATGTCACAGTGCTTAGGTACCTCAAGGGATGACAAATCCCTCCCACCTGAAGGAGATGGAGATGCTATGCCTGTCTCTACTTACACAGGGGTTGCAGCAAACTCATGTTCAGTATTTCTCTTATTTCACCCTTGCCACCAAAGAGGGGTTTGACCTGATGAAAGTACACACTTGGAAGAAGTCTGCCTGCATTTCCAGCATATCTTACTCTCGCCCCTCTACAGCTAGTGAGGCTTAGACCAGCCTTGGCCTTTACTCCGAGATCTCGCTCTTCTTGCTGGCTGACTTCTTCTGCTGACCTGCAGTTATTTTCAAGGTATTTTGTTGTGAGGCCCCGACCAAGAGCTTATCTCTGAAGGGAATAGTGTTTCAAGGCATGGCCACTATTAGAAAACAATAAGATTGTTTTCATTCCGATGTTCGATGGTTAAGGGCTCTGTGGAAGAAATAAACTTAGCAGATGCCATAGGACGAATATTGGTTCTAATTATTTTGTTTCTCAAGTTATTCTGTGAAGCATTCATTGGACTTAAAAATGCATTTCTGGGTGGTTACTCTCAGCTAATATTTATGATGTTTCACTATTGTAAAGAGAATCTAATTGAAATATGAGTTTCCTGGTAAATGAAAGCAAATAGAACGATGTAAGCAATATGCAAGAAATCACTAATTGTGGTCAGAAATTTGTAGTAGGATGAGCCAGATATCCAAATATCTAAACTTGGCACCCAAGATCTGTTCATCTGTATCTTTCAGACAAAATAAAAGTATATATAGAAAGGATTATGAAAATCTATGTTTATACAACAAAAAGACTTTTGTATAGGTGATTAATACTAAGGATCCCAGGGAGGGAATAATAGTCTGGATTGTCTCAGCCGGGCCAATCCAAGTTACATGAATCTTTAAAACAAGACCCCGCCTCCAACAGTGATCATCTTCTGCCCAGAGAGCAAATCATTGTAGAACATTTTAGGGACAGGGCTGTGAGATAATGAACGTGCCTATTTTTAACTGCTAAGTATGTGGTAATTTTTCAGTTGAAGAAATTGGTATCCACATTCCACTGACAACTGCGACCACATGGCCTCACCAGTCTACGAGAATAGAATCCATTCTAGGTTCATATGGCTCTTGTTCCTTTACTTTCTAAGGCCCACAAGATAGTGCTTCTCATTTTTTTCTTAAATTATCTTTATTGGTACATTAAATATACACATCATGATTGCACTCCATAATGGGGATTTGTACCAGTATAAGACACAATTTAATTCTAATTTTTCCCATAGCCCCACCCACCCTACCACCCCCCCATATACATAAAATTTGTTTCCTTACTTTTTTGTTACAATCTCAATTGTCCCCTTTCACCTTATTTTACATTGAGCATTTTCTATTTCACAATATATAACATACAATGCTAGGACTCATTTACATCTTCCTTTTTCTCATACCAGAGAAAAGATATGATATGTATCTATCTGTGACCTATTTATTTCACTTATGAGGATATCCTCAAGGTATGTCCATTTAAGTAGAAAAGATTCAAACTTATCATTTTTTATGGCAGAGTAGTACTCCATTCTGTAGAAGAACCACAGCTTTTTTATCCAGTCTCCAGTGGATGGACACTTGGGTTGTTTCCAAGATGTAGCAATGACAAACTGCGCTGCTATAAACATAGGTGCACATAAGTCACTGTGATAAGAGTCTTTTAATTCTTGTGTGTATATACCTAGCAGGGCAATGGCCAGGTCAAATGGGACCATCAATCCTAGCTTTTTGAGGATTCTCCAAACTGATCTCCACAGGGGTTGTACGAGTCTACAGTTCCACCAACAGTGGAGAAGGGTTCCTTCTTCTCCGCAGCCTCGCCAACATTTGCCGTTGGCTGATTCTGAAATGGCAGCCATTCTATGTGGA